>PVLC010044801.1:0-12038 GCA_004027655.1 Graphiurus murinus | reverse complement strand
GGGGGGGGGGGGGGGGGGGGGAGGGGGGGGGGGACATTCAGGTGCAAGACAACTGGTAAAGCACAGAAAAGTTCCCAGAAGGAAACTGAAAGAGGTTTGCAACTAGGATGAAAAAACACTGTGGCATGTAGGAAGCCAAGAGGGAACAGTTCAAGAGGAGTGGTCTTGGGTGCAGAGTGCTTCCGAGAGGCCTCTCAAGGCAAGGAATGAGGCCCCCTACTCCTGGCAACCAGGAAGTGACCCTGACCCTGAGCACTTTCTGCACAATGATCACAGAGGATGGACTGAAGAGTGCGCTAAATGATGATGTATCTGTGCAGTGAAATTCCACAAGCCTCGGCAAGACAAGGTCCATCTCCATGTGCCGATAGGAAATGATCTGCAGGCTGCTCACACCTACATTCCATCTGCTTGGGAAGATAACTTGGGCTCAGGAATTGAAGACCAACATGGGCAATCTAGCCTGACCATGTCTCAAAACAAACACACAAAGCTGCTGGGCATGGTGGAACATGCCTGTAATCCCAGTACTTGGGAGGCTGAGATAGTAGGATCGTAGGTTCCAGGACAGCTTCAACAAGTAGTGAGATTCATCAACCTAGCAAGACCCTGTTTCAAAATAAAAATAAAATAGAGCTGGGGGTGTAGCTTGGGGGTAGAATTCTCCTGGGCTCAATGCCCAGTACCACAAAACAAAAGAAATAATAATAACAACAATAATAATAATAATAATAGTGAGCTGCAAAATGTAGCAATAAGTTTCCTAGGTGAAGTAGAGAACAGCTTGTGTGATATGTTCTGTACAAAGAACTGGGGGTGGGGGGGGCTCAGGAGCAGTGTTGGAGATCTTTAATGTACACACAAACATGTGTCTATTTCCCCTACCTTGTTTTTACACAAACTGTAACATAGCTATACACACAGTTCTGCACCTTGTTTTTCCCCTTAACCATGCACTCTGGGGGTCCTTTCACATCAGTACACAGAGCAGACCTTTATTTTTTGAATAGGTACAGAATATTCCATTGTATGCACCTGCCATGGATATCATTGTTGGACATTTATGTTGGTCGTAATCTAAGCTGTTATAAACAAAGCTGTACATAGCCTGTAGCTTAGAATAACTTCACAACTAGATGATTTTTAGAGTCAACAGAGTAAGAAAGTGGAAAATACCACATGGATGTAGATCCCTTCTTTCAAAAAGGACAGCTGGACAAGGAAACAGCAGAGAAAAGAGAAGTGGGATTAAGAAAGGATATTCTAAAGGTAGGAGATGCTTCAAGTAAATAAATATGACAGGGTCATTGAATAAAGAGTACTTTGGCTGGGAGGGTGGTGCAGGCCTATAATCTCAGGGACTAGGGAGGCTAAAGCAGTAGGATCACAAGTTAGACGTGATCCTGAACAACTGAAGAGACACTGTCTGAAAATATAAGAGCTGGTACTGTAGCTCAGTGGTAAGAGTGATTGCCTAGCATGGGGAGGCCCTAGGTTCCACCCCCACCCCCATAAAGTACATGGAGTTATTGGGTAGAAATAGCCAGAAAGAGCCTTTGAAAATGTGATGTTGTAGCAGGTGAAGAAGGGTAACTTTAAACAGGGAGAGTACTAGGTGCAGTGGTGCCCTGCTGAGGCAGGGGGATTGGAGGTTCTAGGCCAGTTTCAGCAACTTGGCAAGATCCTGTTTCAAAATAAATAATAAAAAAGGCTCAGTGGAGCCGGACGTGGTGGCGCACGCTTGTAATCCCAGCATTCAGGAGGCTGAGACCGGAGGATCCGGGTTCGCGGCCAGCCTCAGCTACCTAGTGAGGCACTCTGCAACTTAGTGAGACTTGGTTTCAAAATAAAGAATAAAAAATAGGACTGGGGGTGTAGCTCGGAGGTAGAATGCCGCTGAGTTCAATCCCCAGTACCACCAAAAAAAAAAAAAAAAAAAAGCTCAGTGGTAGAGTGCCCCTGGGTTCAACACCCAGAACCACAAAACAAGCAGACATGGAGAGGCTCTGGGTTGGGTGCGGTCAGGACCCCAGGATGGGTGGTTGGACCTGGGCCTTCAGGAAGGTTGGGCTCTAGCAAGGAAGTTACAGGAAGCTATACCTGCTTCACAGACTAGCTACAATATTGCTAGAAAGTGACTAATTTTGTTACTGATGCCCAGCTATCTACAAACTTTTCACTGGGGGCCCTACCTGGGGAGTTTGTTCACAGTCCCAGAGGTTCCCTGGGTTCCTCATAAGGCATTATTAGCTGGGGTGGGGGGGGGTGGAGTGGATGATAATTTGCCTGAAATTTGTACATTTTCCCCATAGGGATTAAATGACATGCATACCCTGGAAGGCTTCTTAAAAATTGGAAATAAATAAAAATCCCAAGAAGAATTTATATTCCTGATGGCTTTGCTGATGGTCTTGTAAATTGTATATTTAATCAAAGGCACTCGAATGTCTTTTTTTTTTTTAACTATTGAGGAGCCATTTAAATGTCAACATAAGTGATTCCCTCCCAAATAGTGCTGTTTATACATTACTTCCCTTAATAGACCATAATGATTCATAAGGAGGCATTTCGCGCCTCTAAATTGTAGGCCTATTGAAATATAAATTAAGATGATAAATAATTTGACCTTACCTGAGAGTACTAAGTATTTACACGTGTCAAATACGAAATTATCCTGAATATCAAGGTCCCTAAAAAAGGCAGCCTTCCTTTCCTGGCTCAATTCAATAAATAAAACAGGTTTATCAATGTCCTTTAGAGTGCAGAGGGAGAAGGGAAATACACAAAAGATCGGTCTTGGGGACCCAGCCATCCTAGAAACTCCAGACTTCCCGTGAGGCTGGGAGAGGGCACTGAACCCCCACCCCCTCTCTCAGAGCGAAAGGGGGTGCCGGCTACCCCCCACCCTACACTCCCTCCCCCCCTCCCTTCTGCAACTCGGCTGAGTTTAAAAATATGGAGTTTCCACAGGAACTTTGCCAGGCTGAGCTCGCAGCCCCCCCTCCCCGGGTTCCCGAAGCGGGATTTGCCGAGTCGGCGGCGCGGCGCGGCGCGGCGCAGCCTCCCCGCCCCCCACCTCCTCCGGGGAGCCGCTGACCTGGCAGCCCCCGGCAGCTAGGTCAAACCGCTCAGCGTTCACTATCTGGGAAGGCGCAGAGCCTCTGGGATTCCGCACCCTCGCCCTCCCCTGCCTGGGCCCTGGAGGGTGGCAACCAGGCACCACCCTCCGCGGCGCCCGAGCCGAGCCTGTCCGGTCGGCCTGTGTTTTCGTCGCCGGCCGCTTTGCCCGGGATCGGGGCCCGGGGAGCTCCCTGTCCCTGGGGCAGGGGTCCAGAAGCGCTGGTCTCCGAGGCGGCGGAGGGGCTCGGCCTGGTGGGCCGGGGCTGGGCGCGCTGGCCGCTAGCGCTGAGGTTTTGTTTTGTTTTGAAGCCGGCGTGGGGGATGGGCAGCACCTTGTCAATGAGAAATTTCCTGTTCGCAAGACTCAGCTTGCAGAGTTTCTGTCCTGCCCTTGAACTGACAAGTGGATCTCGGCTGCGCTAGTTCCCGAGAGTCAAGCCAGCCGCGCCAGGCGCGCTTGGGGGTGGGGGCAGGGGCATCGGCGCCGAGGCCCCGGGAGCCCGGCAGAGTGGGGCCAACGCCTGCCCTCCCGGTTCCCGGGCGCACCCGTGAGCGCCCAGCCTAGCGGTGACTAATCTGCGGCTCCGGACCTCTTGGCGCGCAGCCCGGGCTCGCCTCCCGCCTCCTCGTCCCTCCTCCTCCCGGGTCCCGGAGCTCGGAGCTCAGCCGGCTGAATCGCGCGGGCCAGCGCCGCCGCCGCGGCGTTCCCGGGAGTGTGGGAAGCGGGTCGAGAGGCGGGCGGCTCTGGAGCCGTCTTCAGTCGGTCTCCTTTGACCCGGGCCGGAGTGTGCGTGCTTTTCCTTCCCCGTAGGCACTTTGATCAGCGTTTCCTCCTCTCCGCCTAGGAGCCTGGACGAACTGGGGCTTTTAACCCCTAGAGTGCCGGCCCCACGGTGGGCTCCGAGGGAGGGACCCTGGTACACTTGAGGTGCGATCAGTTTGATTTGGCAACCCGGAGACGAGAAGCTTGCCCCAGCGCAGCTCTGTTGTCGTGGGGAGTACAGGCCGCGAGACCCGAGGCGGCTCGTTAATGTTCATGCCCTCCCAGGGGCCTCGCGGTAGCCTGACCTGCTCAGAGAGGCGCAGTGCGGTCTTGGAAGGCCTGGCGGGTGGAGGCTTCTGGGGAGGCCTGAAGGGACCCGTCTTCGCGCACTCTGGTCACTGGCGCGTGGCTGCCTCCCACCCCCGGGTGGGGGCCTTGCGCTCGCCCCGCGGACTCGGCTCCGGTCGCTGTTCCCTCCCTTGGCCTGGCCTCGCCAGGGAGTTAATGATTGATTTACTGGCTCTGAGAGGCCAGCGCCCTCCCAGCTGTTTGTCCAAGCTGAGGAGTTGCTGGCGAACAGCGCAGAGGCCCAGAGAGCCAGGGTCGCCCAGAAAGGGAAACCGAGCTGCCGACGGGAAGGATGGACCACTTGATTAGCTCCCACCGGGCGGCTCTAGTTGTGTCGGGGGCGAACCCGCAGGAGACCGGGCCTGGGCGAATGGAGCGTTGGGAAGCGCCACATGTAAATGGGTTGGCAGCTGGTGATTAGGCCGCCCGGTTTTATGAGTCATAATGGGCCGCCCGCCTGGCCCTCAACCTGCTGGTTGTGGACCGGGCGCACTGGGGCCCAGGCCGTGCACCGTTCCCCACCGCACAGAGGGGGATGCTCCGGGGTCCCTGCCGCCGAAGGCGTTGCGCAGGATTTCCTCTCATTTCTCGTAGAAGGCAACACAAACACCCTAAATCAAACCGCTCCGACAACCGAAGGCTCCACACAGACACATCAATAAGGATTTCGCCTCCCGCGTTCGAACGCACTGAAACACTTGTCCTATTTTTATGCAAATGACACCACACAAATAGATCTCGCAGGCCTGAGAGAGGGGCGGGAGGAGGAGGGGCACCGCCGCCCCATCCCCGGGGCTGTTAGGGGGAGGGGGCGCCAAGCCCGCACCTTGAGGCCTGCGCTGGCTCCGGTACAGTGGGGCTGGCACTAGCCAGGCGGCCCGCCCCGCGTGGGGTGGCTCCCTGCCAGCGCCGCCAAGTCGGCCGCGTCCCCAGGCTGCCTGCAGAGGCGGATTAGGAAAGGAGCGAAGCGAGCCTGTGACTAATCGCGGGGCCTCGGACCGGAGCACCAAGGCCATGTGCGACTGACAGGATCGACACTAGCAGAGGACACGGCGACGCCTCGCTTAATTGCAGGCTTAAAAAATTGCCGCCTGAGCAGCTCTGGTGCGGAGAGCTACAGCGTGCACGTCGTGGGGAACGCTCGGGGGCGGGGGTCTTACTCTCTTGCCCCAAGGGAGGGAGGTTTGGCATCTCTGGATCAAGGGACCTGGCCCACGTGACCCCCATTCTGCAGGGTCGCCTCACACCGAGCACCGTGTGGATGAGCTGACTGGTAGAGTATGATCTGGTCTCCAGGGCTAGCTTTTTGATCCTTTCGGGGTAGAGTCTACGTTTTCTCCTTCTCTCTCTACCTAGATCCTATAAAGGAGAAGGCTGTGTAGTTGGGAGGTAAGAGATTCCAACATCCTTAAAACAAAAGCACACACAGGAAACACTTTCTCTTCCCTCTTCCTTCTCAGCCGACTGAGATACAAATCCCCGACCAAAGGGAAGGACAGGCAAACCAAGCTGCAAGAAGCGAGGTCACCAAGTGCCCCAAACTCGGGGCTCACAGACACGCACCCTGGGCTCTACCCGCGGTCAGTCCCTGTGGCCTAGACCTCCTTCCTGCAGCGCTGGGGCCTCTCGAAGAAGCGTCGGCCAGCTAGCAGATCCGTGGGGCAGGAGGAAAGGTGGGGTGGCGGGGAACCCAGCGAGAGAAGTTTCCACCACGCTCTGGTTCGCTGCTGCCAAAATCCCCGGGCTCCTCCCCGCCCGCACCGCCTTCGGTTGCCACCACAAGTTTGGTTTAACGAGAGCTCAGGACAAAAGCAAACGTTTTCTATAGACCCCGAAAACAAAGGGGAAAGAGACGCGCGGGGCCGCAGAGAAGAGGCTGATAGCGTAATGGTGCCAGGCCGAAAGCAGAGCATTAGAACTGCAAAAGCCGCGCGGGCGGGAGGAAGTGCGAGGCGGGAGGCGGGAGGCGGGAGCGCGGGGAGGGCGGGCGGGGGAGGGGCGCTGCGCCATGTTTCCGTGTCACCCGCCGAGTCGCCGACGCTGGGCTCGGCCGCCGACTCCCGCCTGCCTCCGTAACAGCAGAAAGCGTGCGATTAGCAGCCAGACAGGCGGGGACTCCGGGCCCGCGGGGCCGCCGCACACGCCGCCCGCGGCCCGGGCCCGCGCCCCCCGCCCGCCGGGTAATCATCCTCCTCGCTGCAGCGCTGTGTGCACTCTCATTAGAGCAGGGAGGCTTTTCTCTGCGCACTCGCTCGACTCCCGCTGGCAAAACAACGCCTTCCTCGGCCGGGCCCTGGGCCAGGAGAGTCGGGGAGGGCGGGACGGGGTGGGGGTGAGGCAGGGCAAACCGCGCAGGTTAGCTCCGCTGCGCGATCTCCTCCGGGCACCAAGAGGATGGGGAGGGTTCATCGGCCCTCCCTCATACGCAAAGGCAAAGTCCGAGGCCCGGTACCAGACTAGATCCCTATAGAGAAGGGGATGGTGTTGGTGCTGCCTTGACCTACTCCCATCTCCCGCCCGAGGCTAAAGTAAAGCCGAGGGGCAGATGAGTGTGTCTGGTTTGGAGAGCGGGGGTGGACACTGGGAAGGCTCCCAAAACAGGTTTTGCCCCATCTGTCTAGCGAACGACCTCTTAAGGCCAGAAGCCGGATCACAGGGGTTGTGGCCCTTCGACCCTCGAAAGGAGACCGGGGCCCTCCAGTAGGCCTCCTGCCTTTGGGCTTGATCGCCCAGAGTGAGTGGGAGATGGGGATGGCCCGGGCTCTGTTGCTCCCAGTCCTGAGCTCTGGAGTCCCATTTTCTCCTCTGCGATCTCTGCACACAACAGTAGGAAGCCTCTCCCAGCACCACGCGCCCAGCTGCAGGGACCGGGAGCAGGTGTTCCTGCCCGGCCGGAGTGGCGGCTCCGCGCCCCTCCCGTCCCAGCTGCGGGGCTGAGAGAAGGGGGAGGAGGCACGCCTATGGCGGTAACTGGGAGACGTCTCACCGGACACCGAGGAGGGTCCTCTCCGCTTAAATAGGGATACTCTAGGGCGCGGACCGTCTGCCCGGAACCCAGAGGGATCTGGGGAGACGCGCGGACAGTCCTCGTCTGGAATAGCCCCGGGTGCTAGCGGAGGCCGCTCAGGGCGGCGCGAGGGCTTCCGGTCCCCGTGACGGCGGCGGCGGCTGCAGGGCGGCCGGGAAGTTCCCGGGGCGGCCGCGAGGAGCACCCTCCCCTGACTGCCGCCGCCACCGCCTCCGTCGCCGCCGCCGCCGCACAGTCTCCGAGCCCTAGGAGCTTCTGGGCGTCTAGCAACACTGCTCTCGGCTTAAGCGGGGCTGGGGACGCAGGGTGGTCTCCGCCCAGTCCCCAGCGGGAGGTGGGGGCCGGAGACCTCGAGGGAGCGGCCGCGCGCCTCCCCCCCCCCCCCCCCCCCCCCCCCCCCCCCCCCGCCTGCCGCCGCCGCTGCTGATATGGCGGGCACGTGAAGCGCAGCTCGGCGCCCCGGCGCCAGCTAGGGAGCGGCCTGCCCCGCCGGCTCAGCTTACCCGCGGGCCCAGGAACGCGGAACCGATCTCGGCCGGGCCCCGCGGAGTCCGCGCCCCTGCCCCCAGATCATTGCGGCTCCGCACCCCCTGGCCGCCAGCGCCTAGCCTTGGGGCCGCGCCAGACGGCTCGCCCGAGGGGAACTCGGGCTGACTAATGGGACGCGTGTGGGCCTTACGTGAGGCCGGGCTGACAGCGGATGCCCGCCTGCTCCCGGCTTATGCCGCGGCCAGGCTTTTCGCGGAAGGGCTAGAGGAGGGGTTTCCCCGCTTGGCGGTTTCAGCTCCCCGGGGACAATCCGGCTGCGGCTGGCCCTGGGCTTTGGGTCTTGCAACCTGGCCCGGAGGGGCAGACCCGGTGTGCGCTGGGCTCCAGGCCTGAGACAAGGGTGGGGGTTAAGGAGGTGGGAGCGAGAACTCTAAGCGAGAGGTGGGCTGAGACTCGGTCAGATTGGTCTGGGGGCCCCGGCCGCCTTGATGTTTGCGATCTGGGGCCAGCAGCTGCGCTGGGAGGAATTTGCAGGCCGCCCTGTGGGCCTGGGGTTTCAATTTTGAAACCTTCCTCAACAAACATAAAGTCTTCCGGAAATTATTCGTGAGATTCCTGTACTTGGGAAAGGGGAGGATTTGTCAAACTCCGAGGGAGTCCGTTCGGCTGGAGTTCTCGGGTTCTGGGGCACGCGGATGCCTTTTCTTCCCTTTACAGGGGCCAGTAAAAATCAGCAGAATTTCTTATTTCGCATTAACAACCGCCTCATGTTGACATCGTTATGTGAGCCTCCCAAATATAACTACCTGTTCGGTTTCAACACAGGAGCGCGATGGTGAAACACAAACATCGACCAGTAACTAAGAAGGAAAAGGCGGCTGCGGGCTTGGGTTGGATGCTGGATAAATCCTCATCCCTCATCACGCATCCCTGGTTTTATTCAGCCTAATTACACTAGTAATCCTGCCCCCCACGAGAAAGCCTGAAACCCTGCAGTAGAGGTGTGACTTTTCCTGGGGATCCTCGCCAATGGGGAGGGGATGGTTGGTGGAGGGGAGGTGGGTTTTAAATGTCACTTCCAAATGAAAATGCTTTCCTTCAGCCTTTTTCTCTTTTTTTGATGCAGTTTTCGAAAGGAGCATTTTTGCGAGATAAGAAGTGACCGATCAAAATCGCTGAGGGGAGTTTGTAAGCAGCCGCTTTGCCCCAGCTTAGCCTTATCTTATCTTTCACACTTGCATGGCGGAAAAAAAATTGGCTTATCTTTATCCCCACCCCCTTCTTGCCTTAATTGCTAAAAAACACTGGTGTGTTAAACGGGCTGGAAGGAGGTCTCAGGATTGTCAGTAGAAAAGGAAGATTCAAAAATGTGGGCTCTAGAGGGGGAAGGAAGGATGGCAGGGTTTATTCTTTTACCCCAAGCCTTTCTAGTACAGTACAGAGGGTCCTGTCTGGGCTGGATGGCCCCATGGCCAGATTTTTTTTTAATAGGAAAAAAATCAGGATGGCCTTGGTTCCTGCGGCTTCCCCAGGCCTCTCTTTCTCAGCACTGAGTTTACCAACCTCTTAAAAGCTGGCAGAGGGTCTCGGGTTGAGGCCTCTCAGCCATCATCTCTCCCCTCCTCTACACACATCCCCCTTTTGGGGAGGGGGGAAAGCAAGGCTGGGACGTGTAGCCTGCTGGAAATCATTAAAATATATGCGACTGTCTGCAAACACACACTTTTAAATCATGGCGTTTCCCCTCCACGCTGGTATATTTAAACTCCAGAGCGAGCTGGATCTCCTCCCTCTCAGTCGTTTGTCTGTGTCACCGACAGGCCGCTAATGGCCGGGCTTCCAGGCGCTGTGCATTATGCATTAGCCTCCTCCCTCCGCCGCACACAGAAGGTTCTGTCAGGCCTCGCAACACAAACCACCCTGCAGCCACCACCACCCCCGCCCCACACTCGCGGCCGGGTGCGGCACCGCTGCTAACGCGCCGGAGACGCTGGACTAGGGGCGCGGGGGGGTGGAGGGGGGAGAGGCAGAGCTCTGTGGCCCAGGAGGTGAAGTGGGAATGGGTAAAATGTGCCGCACATTAAGCCGTTTGGCATTCCCCAGCTCTGCGTGAGCCCCGAGATCTGCTCCTGGCTTCGACCTTCCCAGTGCCACCACACTGCGCCACCTATCTCTGTGCTCGACTTTGACGGGGGAGGGGGTTGTCTCAGAGGTGTTTAGAGACAGATCAGCGCAGCATTTCCATCTGCTGGCCCTTACCTCCCTATTTGCCGTGGGTGAGGGGCAGATGGAGTCTTCTAAACCCCTCCAGTCCCCCGGCGGTGTCCGTGAAAGGCTCGGTGTGGCGAGTCTCTGCAGGGGCCCCGCGGAAGTGGAGGAGGGGTGCTGGATACAAAACTGTTGGGTAGATGGCCTGCACGCAGGGCCCGAGTGCGAGTAGTTGGCAGTTCTCTGCTCCCTCCCCCTGTGGTTCCCACTCACTGCCCCCAGCTCGGTAAAATATGCGCAGGAGGCGCCTTGCTAAATAAGCAGTCCCGCCGGGACCTGGCGTCCGGGTTTATCTGCAGGAGCATCCGGCCAGCGCGGCAGCTCCGAGAGCTGTTAGGCTGTGGCCGGGCCCAGCCAGAGACAGGGCCTCCTAAAGCCTTTGCTATTTATGCCCACTCAGTAGACAGCATAACCACCCTGCAGCCCCTCTGTATAGATGTGCTTGAGTTCTGGGAGTCCCGAGAACCATTCTCTGTGCCTTTATCCCCTAAACACCCAAGCCCCTCCAAAGGCCAGACTGAAGAAAGAGCAGCCATCTTTAACCTGGTGAGCCCCAAGTTCAGCCGACTTCTGCCCTGGAAGGCAACTACCTTCAAATGTTTCTGGATTAGTGAAATCCCTGGGACCAGGATGGGCCTCCCATTGTAACCTCATTTGAGTTTGGGACTGGAGGGATATATGTCCTGTGCTTGGGAGGGTGAACCAGTGGATCTTTTACCATTGAGTAAGTATTTGGGTGTTTTCAAAGATGGCTAAGATTAATAGGCTACCTCACTTTATGTAAAGTAAATATACATTCTGTAACCACTCAAGTGCCATGTAACTCCAATAACTCCAATGCCTGAGTGTCACAGGCCTGAGAAGTCTCAGAGGATTGTACTCATGTTACAAATGAACCCCACACACAATGTTGGGAGCCCAAGGTCCCCCAAACACAGGGTAGGACCTCACCACCAGATGTATGGCCTTTCCCCCTAGGCCTGAGTGTGGCTGGAGGTGTGGAAGAGGCCTTGGCAGGTCTTGCAAAATCAGTCTGACCTGAAAAGGGCCAGCAGAGTCCAGGCCTGCTCCTAGAAGCTCCAACTTGCTTGCCCAGTTGCAGAACCTAGTTAGAATCTGATGCAGGAGAGCTGCTGAGAGCCTGAGGTCCAGCCTTATGTTATAACCACAGGACACATTAATGGGGATGGGGCAGGGGGAGGGGGCCAGAATCTGCAGATCCATCTCTCAGCACCTCTCATTTCGGGAGCCTATTTCTTTATTTCTCTGAGCTGTGGCCTCCTCTCACTTATGTTCATCTTTTGCATTTTCTTCCACCTCCTCTGTTTTCACTGAAATCTTCCCCTTGCTGAGTGCCTGGTATAGGGGTCTGCCCCAGGGGTCAGCTCCTGAGGGCTTGTGGGAGGGCAAAGGAGGAGCAAGGACCTCAAGGGCCAGCCTGCCCATGCACATGCTGCAGGCCCCCAAATCCCCAGCTCCCGGAACCCCTTCCTGAATGGGTAGGCACGATAGGACTGCCCTTTGAGAGCTTTCTGCCTCTCTTCCTCCAAGCAATTCCAACAAGCCAGGCAAATAGTTGTAATCTCTCCCTCCCTCTCCCCTCTGCCTTAGAGAGCCTGGGGAAAATCCCACATTTTAATTCCCAGTGAGTCACCACCCCCTCCCCCTTATGTCTCTTAGGATTGATTCCCTTAATAAAATATTTTTAAAATCCCACGGAATTGGAAAATGTATCCCTAGAAGAGAGAAGGAGAAATCCTTTCATCCTACCAGTCTACAGGACCATAAGGGGAGGGGAGAGGTTCCCTTAGAAAGAGGGGGTGGTAGCCGGGCGTGGTGGCGCACGCTTGTAATCCCAGCATTTGGGAGGCTGAGACTGGAGGATCCTGGTTCTCGGCCAGCCTCAGCTACCTAGTGAGTCACTCCGCAACTTAGTGAGACTCGGTTTCAAAATAAAGAATAAAAAAAAAAAATAGGGCTGGGGGTATAGCTCGAAGGTAGAATGCCCCTGAGTTCAATCCC
>PVLC010044800.1:0-12005 GCA_004027655.1 Graphiurus murinus | reverse complement strand
GGGACACAGATGAGTAAACAGGAAGTTGTGTCAAGTCACTATTGCCTGAGGATATTATGTGAACACTCTGGAGGAGCAACTGGTTCCAGGAAGGCTTCTCAGAACGTTCCATCCCAGCTGAGACCTAAAGAATGAGCAAAAGTCATCCAGAGATTATAGGAAGGAACTCTTGAGGCCAGCATTTCATAAAAGTAGAAATATTCAGAGAGCTTAAAAAAATACTCATGCTTAAGCTCCATACTCAGAGATTCTGAGGTACTGGGTCTGAGTTGCACAGGGCATTGGAATTTCGAAAGTTCCCCAAGTGAGTTTAATATGTGACCAAGACTAAGAAGCTGAGCTAGTCTCTCTCAGTGCAAGCTGGTTTTTAGTCACCAGTGTTTAACTTTCAGAGTCTACCCTAGAGATTTCCAAGCAGTTTTTTCTGGGACACTTAATGTCTCAAAAGACTTTCCAGGGTTGAGCATTGCTGCACAGGTGTTAGCAGCGGCATACACAAGGATAGAAACAGAAAGTCAGCCAGTTCTATAGTTGTAGCAAAAGTAGGCTAGAGAGGAAAAAGAAGGGATAATGATGGGATTTGTTAGCCAAATTGTACTGTTTGACCTTCCTTTGGGGGACAATAATAAGGAGTGAAGGGTGTAAGAAAAGGAAGTGACAATATAAATTTACTTTGAAAAGCTTGGATGCATTATGAAAGACCAGGAGTGCATTTGGTTGGAAGTAAACCATGAGCAGAATGATGGAAGATTAGGGTGTTGTATGTGGGACCCAGATAATTTTGGCTCAAGTCTCTTAACATTCAGAGGGAGGTAGAAAAATCAACCTTTTCTTTGATGTTCTTATGTAAGTGCTCTACAGTAAAGAAAAGCATCGTTACTTTCATTACTTATTCTCCACAGGATCTGCACTTGGGGAAGGATGATAGAGGGTGAGGAAGGGGCTGTCTGGAAGGCTTCTGAGTAGAGGAAGCACACAGCTTCCCCAAAGAGGCCAGTGACTTCCGAGGAGAGAGTGGAGTGGGCAATCAGAACCGTTCTTTAGATGTAGGGTGGAGATCGAGATACTGTAGGAAATAAATTTGAGAACTATATTAATTGTTCTCCTGGTGCGCACTTAACTCTAAGGAATAGTTTTGTCCTCTTCAATATTTATTCTTACAAATTTGGCTCCTGGAGTTTCTCCTTGGAACTGTTCAGGGAAGGAAGAGGAGACAGAGAAAGAATGAGCGTGGCACTCTGTATTCTGCTGATTGCTCCTGCTGGGAAAATGGCCCCAAGCTTTTCATGATTCAGAAGTTTGGGGAAAGACTAGGCTGCCACTCGTGGGAAAATGATGACTTGTCATCACTCAGCAAACATGTCATAAGAGTTCAGCATGAAGAACACCTGCACACATCCGGTACGCATCCTTCCTGTTGATGCTACTCCCAGGTGAGCCCCTGAAATCAGCATAAATCAACTCAAATGCATGTGAGTCTTTGTCCTGCCTTAGGTTACAGGTGAGATGTGTCACAGTACCTTGGCACTGAAGGTGACCCATGCTGCTCAAAGAGGCCTGTGGACTCTTAAAGCCTTCTTTCTATCTTATGAATATGGAACTAAATATAAAACTATTTCAATAACTTTGTTCTGAAAATTTGGGAAATTTTCATCAGTGTTAAGATGTGTCTGCTCAGAAAGATGTCATTGTGATCCTCAGTGACGTAAAGAGACCAATAAAATCAAGAAGGGCTCTGAGGTCCAGGGCACTGAAATCCGGTCTGCATTTTTCATAAGGGGTGAGACACAGTAGACCTTTGCATTACTCTGTCAGCATGGTTTTTGGCTTTTCCACACATGCAATAAACTCCTCTAAATTAGATCAAATACAGTGATTTGCCATTTTAGTTTCTTGATTAATAAAAATTGACATCATTTACTGACCTTATTTATGCTGTGTACTTTTGTTTTGTTCTGTTCTGTTTCGTAGTACCAGGGATTGAACCCAGGGTTTCACATGCTAGAAAATGCACTACTAAGCTATATCTCCAGACAATTTTATGTTTTACGTAAAGACAGGGTCTTGCTAAATTATCCATGCTGGTGTCTTTTCTCAGCCTCCTGACTATCTCGGATTATAGGCATGCAACACCCAGCCTGGCCATGCCACACACTTTGAAAACATTACTTCATTAAATATTTCCAGCAACGCTGTAGGGGAGTACTATTATTTCCAGTCATTTTTATGCTCACACTGGAGAATGAAGAGGCTAAGTGACTTCTTTGAGTGAATGTACCTATTAGTGGCAAAATCAGGCTGTGAACCCATGTCTACCTGGCTTTTCTCTATAATCAACTGGATCTCCTACAGCACCTCTGTATCTCTTCTCTCCATTAAACTTAGACTCTGAAACCCAAGACAAGAAGAGAATTTAATTAGCAATGTCCTGTTCACAGAATCAACCCCTTCCTCAGCTTGAGCTGAAAATGTGGCCCATTTAATCCTCCCTTCACTAATACATGGGCCATTTGGTGACCACTTGCTTCATTTCGGGTAATGGGGCTGTCAGGTAGTAGAAACATAAGAAGATATAATATTTGAGACACATTCAAAGTGATCAGTGCTGTGAAGACAAACAGGAGAAATGGCGCTATGATATCAAGTGACTAGGGTGAGGAAAAAACTGGGCGGTCAATGATGACCCCCTGATGAGTACCATTTACACTAGAAAAGGAATAATGAAAAGGAGCTGATGGTATGAAAAACAGAGGGAAAGGTGTCCCAAGCAGAGGGACATGTGCGAAGTCATGGAGGGAGAATGGCATGAGGATAGCATACCAGCTGCTTTCTCCACAGCATGTGGTTCATTCTCCATTATGCTAAAGCATCCACCAAAGGACAAGAGCTGATTTCCCTGTACCTTGGAAGTCCAACCTAAGAAATGTGGAGATGTGGAACCTAAAGTAATCCACCCATGCATCTCTTGACAGCTTTGCAGACATTCCTGTAAATACAACCCTGACTGGCCACCCGCCACATGCCAGCCAGTCAGGACAAGCCTGCTCATGCTTGAGTTCTCAAGGGAATGCAGCACCCTCTGAAAACAGCTCATAAACACAAACAACTAGCTTCAATTTAAGTGTTTAATGAATGAAGGGAAATGACCTACTTCATTTCCTGTATCTTTTGTTGCAGCAAATGCATTTAATCACTTGAGGAGGGTTAAAGAAAAGATTATGTTTGTTAAAAACTGAGGGAAAATATACAGATATAGGTGGATAGGTAGATAGATAGATGTAGATACATAGATACATATGTGTGTGTGCATATATATACATACTTATGCCTATATACATATGTATGTATATGAATATGTATACAGATATATATGTATCTATATCTATATATGGGGATAAATGGGTATACATGTGGGAACGATGACCCCTGGTCTTCTCTGTGACACTGCATTTATTCACACAGTATTTTTTAGTCTGGGAAGTGCTGCTATGCATATAGTCCCATTTGTGCCTTACCACAGATTCTTGGCTATAGCAGAGTGGGTGTCATGTGCTATATTATGAATATTCCTGCTGAGGCTCAGATGGAGAGAGCACCCTTCCAGGTTCTATAGCTAATCCATATTTTGCAAGTTATGCTACAATGCTCAACTCGCCTCTGCTTTCCAAAGACAAGTGTGTTGTCAATTAGCCCCTTGCTGAGCAGCTTGGAAAGTGACCTACATAGACAGCTCTGCTCAAACAACCAGGCCGACTCTTCCCTGCCTCAGAACCTGGGCGTTTTTCTCATCCTTTAGAAGAAACATTCTTTTCCACCCTTGTCACAAAACACACCTTCCCTCGTCTTGGGTCTCAGTCTCAAGATCACCTTCCTAGAGAAGAATTTGAAGCCAGGTGTAGTGGCACATGCCTGTAATCCTAGTGCTTAGGCTGAAACAAGAGGAGTACAGGTGGTTCAAGGCCTGCCCCAGCAACTTAGCGAGACCCTGTTTCAAAATAGAAATCAAAATAAGGCTGGGGTGTAGTTTGGAAGTAGATTATCCCTGAGTTCAATTCCAGTACCACAAAAAATAAATAAAAAGGGCTGGGGGTGAAGCTTGGAGGTACAATATGCCTGGGTTCAATCCCCAGCATGAGCAACAGAGAGAGAGAGATTTGTGTCCCTATTTCCAAAGTGGTCTTCAATCCTCACCCCACCCAATTATGCTTTCTCACATTGCCTTGTTATTTCCTGCATTGTACGCATTGTATTTGTATAGTTACCTTGTATGTTTACTTAATTGTTTGCTCTCTGTCTCCTCCACTGCCGAGCAGACTTCATGAGGGCAAGAGACTTGGGAATCATGATCACTGCTCAGCCAGCACCCATGGTACTGTCTGGCACACAGTGGGTTTGCAGTAAAGACATTTACTAGGGAAATAGGGAGAGTACTTCTATGTAAATCATTCTAAAATGCACAAATCCAGAAGGAGGAAATTTTACAGCCTGGCCTAATTTCTTACTCTATAAGAGATCTTGATAAATTTTAACCTCTGTTATGGACTTAACAATGTCCCCCTCCCCAAAATCATATATTGATGTACTAACATCAATATATAAAATATATTATGTATAAATATATAACACAACACAATATATTGATATATTATATATTGATATATAAATGAGATGACTAATTTAAACTGAGTTCATTAATGTGAGCCCTAATCCAATATAACTGGTTGTGTTAGTCAGTTTTCTGGTACTGAAAGAAAATATCTGAGAAAATCAACTTAAAAAGAGGCAAAGTTTATTTTGTCGCCCAGTTTCAGAGGTTTAAGTCCATGGTCAGTAGGCCCTGCTGCTTTGGGGCCTGTGATGGTAGAGAACATTACAGTAGGGAGCCCGTGATAGAGCAAAGCATTCATCTCATGGCAGCTGGGAAATCAAAAG
The DNA here is from genome assembly GCA_004027655.1 of Graphiurus murinus. Classification (NCBI taxonomy): domain Eukaryota; kingdom Metazoa; phylum Chordata; class Mammalia; order Rodentia; family Gliridae; genus Graphiurus; species Graphiurus murinus. Next base: position 7,073 of record PVLC010044800.1, on the reverse strand, counting down.
AGAGAGAGGAAGGGGCAGCATCTTTAAATCCCCTTCAAGGATACACCCCATTTTCAACTTCCTCCTACCAGACATCACCATTAAAAGGCTCTAGTGCCTCCCAAAGGGGGACCAAGCCTTTAACACATGGGCCTTTGGGGGACATTTTGGATCCAAACTAAGCATTGATATTTCAGTAAAAAAGATTTGGATACAGAAACATAGAGAAAGAAGACTATATGAAGACACAAGAATACAATTCCTTACAAATCAAAGGGAGAGCCCTCAGAAAAAGCCAAAGCTATTAACACCTTCATCAAAGACTTCTGGCATTTAAAATTGTGAGAAAATTAATTTGTTATTTTAGCTGCCAGTTTAAGACACTTTCTTATAGAAGCTCTAGTAAATGTATACAGTTTTTATAAGCCTTATTTCCTTACCCCTAAAATAAGAATAATAGTAATTACTACTATTAAATGATGATTAACTGAGATCATGTATATAAATGGACACAACACAGTAAAGCAAACACAGAAATCACTAAAAATTATTAACTGTGAACTTCTGACTTTCTTCCTAGGATCTCTTCCATATGTTAAAGTATCATAATCTTAGCAAATTTCACATACAAAATGGTTTGGAACTATTCACACTTATATATGATTTTGAAGTACATGATGAATGCTTTATTAAGTGGTCCAAATTAAGCCATATTTGTGTGAATCAATAAGTAAATGAATTTGTAAACATATTAGTTATATTGATCTCTCTCTCTATTTTCTTTTTTCAGCACTAGAGACTAAACATAAGGTTGTTTTACTACTGAACTACTTCCCCAGCCTTTTTTATTCATTACTTTGAGATGGGGTCTTATTACTTTGCTGACGCTGGCTGATCCACTTTTCTCAGTCTTCTGAGTCACAGGTATTACATGTGTGCATCACTGCACCTAGCCTGATATCTATTCTACTGACAAGTAACTCCCTTCTAGCTCCATAACACATAAAATTACCTATCTAATGCTCCTATCAGAGAGGAAATTCCCATTACAACAAAAACAACAAATCTATCTCATCAACTAATCTAGTGTGTGTTTAGTTGTGAACCAAACCACGCACCTCTATGAACATAATGTCTAATTCTTTTCTAAAGAAGAATTGTACCAAGAATTAAGTGATGTTTTATCTAAATCCTATTTATTTCTCTCTACCTCATAGATGTCTAAAGATAACTCTATAAACAATAACAAGGAAGGGCATTCTTTAGCCCCTTTTATCCTGGGAGAGGCTCCTGCTTCTCAAAGGATTGCCCTGTCCAATGCCCGCACCAACCAGCTCCAGGTACTTATACCTTACTTTTCCTATTGGGAATGTCCACTGGAGCATTTGCCACAAGAATGAGCCCACATGTGGGGACACACACACACACACACACACACACACACACACACACACATATGTGTCAGAGGAAGGAAACTTAGGAGTGGAAAAGCCCCTTAATTTATACCAAATATTCATTGCTGTTATTGACTTTTATCTTTATCATCATGAGAATATTCCCATAGGGCAGTTTCTGCCCTCGAGAATATAAACACCTACATCCCTATCTTACCTTCTGGACACACCTCTAAGTTTCAAAGCTCTGTTTACTGGTTCTCTATCACAGAAGAGAATCTGCATTTCCAAAATCTCACATTAATTAGAAATATCTGCAAGGAAATGTGGACAAATACAACTCATGTGTTCATGAAATCTTTCTCAGCATAGCATCCTCTTTTTTTCCCCCCTGAATTAGGAGAGGAAGAATGGGCTAAAAGAGAGGATTTTTTTTCTTACCAATCAACACCATAAAGGTTTACAGAGTGTACACAGCCAAGCTGTTATTTTTTCACTAAATGCTGAAGTTAGATTTAATGTACTCATGAAATATAAAAACCACACATATACACATATATAAATGAAATACATATATATGAATATACATGTATATATGAAATACTATATATATATATATATGTGTTATATATGAAATGCCTTTATCTCATAATGGTTGCTTTCACACACTTCCTACAAAGGCCTGAATATATTAAGTGGACAAATCACTATCAGTTCTACAGAACAAGCAAAAGGCTATTTTCACTTGTTTATTTTGTTGGGTTTGTTACATTAACATCCTATTATTGAAGATATATTTTCTCATTTCCTTTGTTTGTATTTTATTAGAACACTAATTACTGTCATTACTATTATTACACTCTTTATAATAATATCTTACTTTGAAACATAATATTTTGTCCTGAAACATCTCAAAGATGTTTACCACCTATTAAACGAATTGCACCTGGACCTCACTTCACTCTCCATCCCCACCCCCATGTACCCACTTCCTGCAGGGGAAATTGGCAGCTGAATAACTGCATGTCCACCCCAGCCATCCAGCCCTGGCCATGGTGTCAACAGGTCCTAAGAGACCAGCAGAGCCAAGGTCTTTCTGGAATCAGCCTTGATCAAAAGCCTGTATAGGTAGCAAATTGATTTGTCTTGTCTTTGTTTCTGAATCTATACCTAAGTTAGAAGTAAAAGTCTATAAATATATCATTTCTGCTAATATCGAAGGAAAATAGTTCTTGCAATTTTATGGGAAAATCAGTGTTTTTAATTTTGAAAGCTAACATTATCAAGGTATCTAACCTTTGAGTGCCATTTGAACTGCTCCCAGTTACTGTTTTTTTCTTTTATCTTTACCATTCACCTTCTATGATTAAAATATTGAGACCTGTTTGAATTCTGTCAAATTTTCTTCATTTTGTTCCATAGACCATATATCTGACCACCATTCATTTTATTTGACTCCCAAACTCAACCACATTGACTTTTTCTATAAGGTCACATGAAGAGAGCACCCAGGATTTAAGGAATTTTAGTGGAAGACACAAAAATGAATAATCTTCTCTCCAACATTTCTCTATTTTTCCTATGTGAGAGAACTGGATTTCTTTGTCACAGATGCATCTTTGAGAGTCTCAATGGAGAAGGGCAATAATTTGGCTATTTTTCCAATGTTCTCATTCACAACCCATGACAATACATGTATGAACATCCTGAATTCTACTCTGAGCAAGGCTCCAGAAGCCTCTGCCCAGCCCCATCTTCCTGCATGCATGAAAGGCCCAAAGATGACCAAATCCCCTAGGCTCTAAATATCCTAATGGCTCTCCCTCCACCCCCTATATCCAACCTATTCCTCTTGCTACTGTTCAAGGACAGAGGCACAGGACAATGTCTCTGGAGGAGAGCACTGGGAAAAATGTCACTGGGCTGTGTTGATACTATAGATTAACTACAGTATCCCTGATTATGAACCTGAACTTTGGAAAACAAATAAACGCCACCCTTTCGAAACATGCTTTATGCCAGGCATGATGGCACATACTTGTAATTCCAGTACTTGGGAGGCTGATATAGGAGGATGGCAGGTTCATGGCCAGCCTCAGCAACTAAGTGAGAACCCGTTTCAAAATTAAAAATTAAAAATAGGGCTGGAGTGTAGCGGAAAGAGATAGAATGTCCCTGGGTTCAATTCCCAGTATAAATAAATACATATATACATAAATGTGTAAATGCATAAATTAATTTAATTTATTTTTTAGCAGTGTTGGATAATGGTTCTAAGTAAAGTTCTAGATCCATTTAGTAACACTGCTAAATACGTTAGAAAATTTTAAAAATACTGACACCAAATTTTGCTCATTAGGATATTTACTTTTTAGTTGGCGGGCAAAGGGTCTAGAAGAGCAAATTTATAGCCGGAAAATATACTTTGCCATCATCTTTTTTTTTTTTTGCAGTACTGGGAATTGAACTCAGGGGCATTCTACCTCCGAGCTATACCCCCAGCCCTATTTTTTATTCTTTATTTTGAAACCGAGTCTCACTAAGTTGTGGAGTGCCTCACTAGGTAGCTGAGGCTGGCCTTGAACCCGGATCCTCCGGTCTCAGCCTCCCGAATGCTGGGATTACAAGCATGCGCCATCATGCCCGGTGCCATCATCTATTTTTAGAGAACCTAGATGGTTCCAAGGAACCTAGATAGTTCCAGGTATCCTGATTTTTCAATATGTAAATTAAAAATCAACCGTCATAAGGTTACAACATATACCGAAATTCAGTTTCCTTTTTATGCAATTTAACCATGATATAATCTTTGTAATATGCAAATAGTTAAAAAGAAATATGTCTATGCAGAAATCTAGAAAATGCATTTTAAAACTTGAAGGTGAAGATATTAGTGAAGTTAAATATGGCCTCAACTGACTTGAGTATAGGTTCTTGTAGTCTATTGTTAACCAAACTTTAGTGTTATCTAAATGTCTTAAGAATTCCAAAATATTAGTGCTAGAACACCAGAGAATTCCTGTTTGTGATTTAGATTTGATAATGTGGAAAGATTTGTGTTTGCAATAGTTATTCTATTTTGACTGAAATACTATGAGACATTAAAAATTATTTGCTGATTCTAAATCCCCTCAAGTCTTTCAGACTATTGAGCCCATGGATTGGCACCACTAAACTTCCCAAATTCTGAACTTTGGCAGATTTGAAAGAAGTCTGGCAAGGTCAGATAGATGAGGAAGTCCTAAGCCATGATTTAGAAGAATTATTCCTGTAAGAAAGAGGGAACAGAGGTGTGGTCTGGGTGGTTTCTTTGAACTGCCAGCAGAACAATGAGCCAGAGGGAATGTACGCTTAAGAATCTGAAGCTGAGAAGAGGAAAAAATGGATGATGCAGCAAACCAGAAGCCCCTTTGTACTTGACCTCAAGTTACCTCGTGATGGGCTGAGCCCAGAATCTTCCTTGGGTGATAGAAAATATAGTGAGATTTCTATTCTTGCCCAGATCTTGGAGTGAGTACATGGCATTGTTGGTTTGTTGAATTAAACTGTCTTCATGTTTGTAACTTGTCATGTATGTACTTTGTCTAGCTTCACAGCTAGAACAGCATCGTTCTTGCTGAGTCCTACCAGTGGAAGAGTGTGTAACCAGCTGGACCACAGTTGGCACAGCTTCATGTTTTGTTGACTCAATGCCACAGGCATGCTGAGATTCATTTGGCTTCTCACCTGGCTGTTCACTTTATTAGAGGCCCATAAAGTCACATGTTAAGGATTTCCCCCAAGGAAACTCTGACAAAAATATGACATTCATGACATCAATTTAGAGACCTAAGGCCAAACTATTAGTAATAGTAATGATAGATTGGAAGAAATGGTGATATTTTATAATTTCCAGAATATTATATACCCCGTTTCTATGTTTAAATTATAAATAAACATGTAGCACTGAACATTAATAGTTAACAATAATTAACAAGCATGTACCACTAAAATTAATGATTAGTAGCTCCAATAAAACAAATTAGGTTTGGAGAAAATCATTTTTCTCTATTTTAAAAAAGGGGTAAATGGAGTTGTGCTTGCATGTAGTATTCTGCACTAAAAGATATGGGAGATTTTTAAAAAATAATCTTGGAAAACATGGTTTGAGCCCCTACCTTGGCTATTTTTTAAGTGATTCATGTACACAACAAAGATTTCTGAGATCGCAGAGGGTTACAGTAAAAAATCAAATCAGCTGATGTAGCTAGATAGATAATTTTGCCAAGGTTTTATTATATAAGCAGACCTCTGAGCTTTGAGGGAAGTAAATTACTTTTGGCTAGAAAGCAAATGTGTTTATAAGTACCTACAATTGACCTCAGGAAGGATAAGACAATTACTGGAGCACACATACTGAAAAGAAAATGACAGGGTCAGATAGATGAGGAAGTCCTACGCCATGATTTATAAGAACTATCCTTGTAAGAAAGAGGGAACAGAGGTGTGGCCTGGGTGGTAGCATCGTGTTTAAACTGCCAGCAGAACAATGAGCCAGAGCAAATGTACACCTAGAATCTGGAGCTGAGAAGAGGAAAAAAAAAAATGGATGACGCAGCAAACCAGGAGCCTCTTCTAATTCATCTCATCTGTATTCACGAATGAACTCGGTCTCCTCTGACATTGGATAAAGAATCCATATTGCTCTGGAGACCTTAATAGAAAGAAAGTGATCTACAGAACATGCCTGTAGAGGTATGGGATGACTGAATGCTGTTACTTTAAAAAGTGAATGATCCACCAGACGTGGTGGCCCATGCCTGTAATCCTGGTACTAGAGATGTTGAGATAGGAAGTTCACAGGTTTAAAACCAGCTTCAGCAACTTAGTGAGACACTCAGCAAAAAAGAAAAAAAATATGGGCTGGGGTGTAGAATGTTTCTGGGTTCAATCCTCAATATTACAAAAAAAAAAAGAAAGAAAATTGATTATCCAGTTACATAGTTACACAACTGATTATAGTAAGCAAAACTACACTGTACTTTTCAAGTTTACCTTCTCTTTACTTCCTATTTTTCAGTTTTTTTCTGTAAAGGCTATTTTTGTAGTAGAAAATTGTTGGAATATGCTGGAACCATTTGCCAACATTTCTATTTTATAACAGAGAAAGGGTAAAATGAGAAGGAAAAAAAAGAGAATAACAAAATGCACTCAGAAACTATGTAGAGAAAGCTGTCGGAGAGCCAGTGCCTCCCTCAGCCACACCATCCTTCTGCAGAAAGATTTCTCTGCTTGTATTTCTACAAGGTTTGGGATGTCCTGTTTGTTTTAAGATACAGGTCATTCAACATCTAGTAGAGACCTTGGAATCTTAAGTTTTAAATTTAATATTTGTATAGTCCTCATTCTTCAGAAAAGTACATTATTTGAACTTATTAAGAACTTTATAGTTGCAACCCAAAAGGCATTAAATGTACAAAGATAACTTGTATTTCTGGGAGTCATAAAACTCTGTTTTACACAGTCAAGATCTACATAAAAGATACTATTAAAATCAGCAATCATGTAAATTTTACAGTAGTGTCAGAAAGAAACCAATTGGTATCTTGCTTCTGTGTCTAATTCTTTCATGATTGACTAGAATTTATAAAGCCAGCAAAATTTAATGTGCATGTGTCTTTTATATTATAGAGCATATGATAGTTCCCAAGGGAGAGAGAG
>PVLC010044799.1:0-12029 GCA_004027655.1 Graphiurus murinus | reverse complement strand
AACAGTAAGACTAATTCTTTCTATAAGACATTCATTCAACAACTATTTACTATGTTCAGCATTATCAAGTACACTGAGGATTTATCAGTAAGCTTATATTCTGTAGAGAAAACAAGTAATAAAAATTAAAGTAAAATATATACCATTAGCTAGTCAAAAGTGCTAATATTTATTATTCAATAAAACATTAAGTGTGACACAGGGCTAAGATATATTTCAGGGTAGATTCTTTTTATTGTTTTGTCTTGTTTTTTGTACTGCAGACTAAACCTGGGGCATTTTAACTTTGAGTTACTACAGATCAATCCTTTTTTTATTTTTTATCTTGAAACCATGTCTCATGAAATTTCTGAAAATCCTACTAAATTGCTAAGTCTCACTTTGAACCTGGGACCCTCTGCCTCAAACTCCCAAGTACAGAACTATAGGCATATACCACCATGCATGGATATAAAGTGAATTTTTTAAATGTGATAAGATTAAGCTAAATATATACAATTTTTAAAAATGTTACACATGCAAAAATCAATTCTAATTTAAATTAAAAAATCAGTGCATAAATCCTTTGAAATAATCACCAGAAGACAGCATTAGAGGAAAATCATACAGCACAACCCTGGTAAAGTTTATACCAAAATGTCATGATAATCCAGGCCAATATAATCATATAATTGATCATATTGATGGACAAGAGTAAAATTATTTAATCATCAAAATATCTGCAAATATACATCATCACTATTTCATGTTATGCTGAATGTAGCAGGCAATTCAATTCAACAATTGAACTAAATTAATAGTGTTAGAATTTGGAACAAGCCGGGTGTGGTAGCGCACACTTGCAATCCCAGCATTTGGGAGACCTAGACTGAAGGATCCCGGTTCATGGCCAGCCTCAGCTACCTAGTGAGGCACTCCGCAACTTAGTGAGACCCTGTTTCAAAATAAAGAATAAAAAATAGGGCCTAGGGTGTAGCTCGGAGGTAGAATGCCCCTTAGTTCAACCCCCAGTACCACACACAAAAAAATAAATAAATAAAATTAAAATTAAAAAAAAAGAATTTGGAACAAAAGAAAAGCCAAATAGTGAAAATGATATAAGTACATACCTGGAAAACTAGAAAGAAAAAAGAAACAAGTCCTAAATTTGAAAACAAACGACCAGATGAGACCAACCTTTACCAAGTTGATGATATCACAGCAAATGAAAATGCAAAACCTAAGTAAAGTTGAAACACCATAATTTAACTGTGAATCTCAACTAGAATATAGAATTTACAGGCAAAAAGAAAAGCAGAGAAATGGTAAATTGCATTGAGTAGTACCCATATTTTAGAAGTAGCAGGAGCATTATCTGGGGGATTTTTTCTCCTTAGTTTTTACACCTCTGTTGATGTATAGTTGATAAATAAGAGTCATACATGGTTCAGATGTACAAAAATAATGTTTTGATACATTCATACATTATCAAGTGACCACAGCAATCAGCCAAATTAACGCCTCACACACCTCACATGATTATAATTTTCTTTCATTGATTTTTTTGGTGGTAAGAACACTTCAGATCTACCTGTTATCAAATATATTAACTGTAGCTACCATACTGTACCGTAGACACTAGAAATCATTTGTGCTGTATAATAAAACTTTGTAATGTTTGAACAACCTCTCCAGTTTCCCCTACCCTCCAGGCCATGACTACCACAGTTATGCTCTCTGATTCTGTGAGCAAGGCTATCTTAGATTTAAAATATAAATTATATCATGTAGCATTAGTGTTGGGTCTAGCCTACACCATTTAACATAAAGGTCTCCAAGTTTGCCCCTGCTAACACAAACAATAGAATTTTTTTACTTGAAGAATGTTAGAAATACAGTACAGTGCATCAATCTGAGATTAACACTGAGAATCTGGTGAGGAATTGATAGGAGATTTCATCTACAGCTTTGTCATTTTGTGTGGTTCTAGTTTAATATTATCTATTTTGCTTTCCATTTCTTATTTTTAAAAATAAAACTACAAGACTAAAAAGTATATGTGTAATGCAAGTGATGTCAGAGTTTATAAAACACTTGTGTTCAGAACTATAATAAAAAATATTAATATCTTAATGAAAGAAGACTAAAAATGAAATAATGACAATGAAAATAAATTTAGACAATAAATAAACATCAATGTAATGCTATAAAAATCCATTCTTTAATTTGCTACATCTCATTTATTGATATCCTATTATATGTGCATTATAACTTTCTATGTATAGTAATAAACAAGACATAATATAAGTTTTACATTACAAGAGGGAAATGTATTAATGTCACAAATCTATAGTTCATCCTTAAATCATATTTATCAAAAATGATTTGATATTTAGCAACAGATTGAGAAAAATTTATGTGTCCTAAGGAGATAGCTTCATAGTCAAATGAGTCAGTCCATGGTGGGAAGCTCATTTATTTACTACCTGACATACCTTTTCTTTTCCAAAGCCTCTTCATGGCATTTGTCATCTCTGAGTTTCTCAGTGTATAGATAAAGGGGTTCAGCATGGGGGTTATGACTGTATAAAACACGCTCAGTGATTTGTCAATGGGGAAAGTCTTAGCTGGTCTCACATACATGAAAATACAGGGAACAAAGAAGCAGAAAACTACAGTGATGTGGGAACCACAAGTCGAGAGAGCTTTGCGCCTCCCTTCCTGACTTAAGTTCTTCAGGGAGCGCAAAATGACCCCATAAGAAATGAGTAAGATCAGAAACACAGGCAAGCAGATCAGTCCTCCATTGGCCAATACTAAGAAGCCAATGACATAGGTGTCAGTACAGGCGAGTTTCAATAAGGGGTACATGTCACATATAAAGTGGTCAATGACATTGGGACCACAAAATGGGAGCCGATAAATAGTGATGAGTTGAACTGAGTGCAAAAACCCTCCCACCCAGGCCACTACCAGCAACATGACACACACCCATTGCCTCATGATAACCGTATAATGCAAGGGCTTGCAGATGGCCACATAGCGGTCATAGGCCATCGCCAAGAGAAGAATGATCTCTGCTCCACCAAAAAGGTGTTCTGTAAACAGCTGAGTCATACAAAACTTGAAGGATACGATGGTTTCACCCAAAAGCAAGTTGGAAATCAATTTGGGGGTAATTGCTGAGGAATAAATGATATCCACGAATGATAAGTTAGCAAGAAAGAAGTACATTGGTGAGTCCAGGGTCTTGCTGAGGGTCACAGTCACAACAATGAGCAGATTTCCTGTGACGGTCAAAATGTAGACAAGCAAGAAAATAATAAAAAGCACTTTTTGCTCCTTTGGATTCTGTGTGAGGCCCAACAGGACAAAGTAAGTCACATTGTTCTCATTGTTCCTTTGTTCCATCTATTCTTTTATTAGTGCTGATTTCAGATATTAAAGCAGTTTACCTATAAAATGAGAGAGAAATTTTAGGAGTATTATAATTTTAAATTTTACACATTTCATCTGTGTGTGTGTGTGTGTGTGTGTGTGTGTGTGTGTGTGTGAATGTGTGTGAAACTATCTGCCATAGATATCTGGATTACTATGTGGAATCATAGTTTCTGCCCTAAGTGATTCATATATAACAATGGGGTCTGGAACTTAAAGAAAAACATGATAAGTGTCATAACACATATATGTATAGATTTCAGCTATGAATTCAAAGTACTGAAATTTCTAAACTAACTGGGATTTGGAAAGACGTCTCACAAGAAGCAATGCTTTAAATGAGTTTAAAGGAGATATGACATACTAGGAGGGAATAAGAAAGGAATTCCCGGACAAGATACACTATATATAAAATCCCAAAGTTATAATACATAAGACCCACTTAGAGTAATTTCCATATTCCAAGTGGGTACAATAAATGACTAATGAAGGACTATAGACCTGAAGTCACTATTGTTTGCTAGTGCTGAAACACTAAATAATTATTCCTTTCTTACACTCCCCACTTGTCCATCACGTCCACTGGGGACCTCGACCCCAAGCATCCTAGCATTTCTGTTTCTATAATTATTGTGTTTATGGTGATACATGGGGTTCTCTAAGACAATAGATGCTTCCTCTACAGCGCTCCTTTTTCCTTCCTGAGCCCACGCCAAATCACCTTTCCAGGTTCATATTTCTTCCCACCTTCCCTTCAAGGCAATCTAGGATCTTTCTATAATGAATCCAAAAAACTCTCCCAGCATCTCCCCATTACCCCATCCCATAGCCACTTCTACACTCTTCAATACACATGTCAGCAGCAGCACCCACCTCACAGTATCAAAGGCTTTGTTCTTTTCATAGAGATGCTGTCACAAAGTAACATAGACGGGGTGGTTTGAACAACAGAAATCTGTTATCTCAGAGTTCTGCTTCAAAAGCAAGGTATAGCCATTGTGTCATTCAGAATACTATGAGAAAAGGAGTTTTTTATGGCTGCTCCCCTTGGCTTAAAGACAACAATTTTTATCTTCATGTGTCATTCTTACTATGTCTAAAGTTCTCACTCTAAATAGTATACCAGTCAGATTGGGAGCCATCCTAATGACCTATTTAACTTTATTACTTTTGCAAGACACAATCCCTAAGCAAAATCAAGTTCTGAGTACTGTAGGGAGGTGCTAAATGTGTAAATTTGAGGGGTTTGGGGGTACCCAATGAGCAATCAGTAACTGTCACAGTCTCAGATATCCTGCCAAGCAGAAAACTGCTTTTAGTGTTTCGAAGTGATTTTCTCTCCATTTCCTAACATACAAATTCTTAAAGCATGTTGAAATTCTTTGTCTTCGACACTATCTCTCCTCTGAATTTCAAACTGGTATCTACAATATGTATTTGACATATTTAATTAGATATCCATATAGTATTTTTAAATCAATATCTAATATTTCACAATAAATCCATTCCTTCATATACTTTCTATCTAATGCAAAGGTATCTCTTTCTGTCTTATTGTTCAACCAAATTCTGACAGTGTTCTACACTTTGATTCCTGTTGTGCCACTCAAATTCACCTATTTTTAAAGTCCCATTGACATTCCCTTTATAACACATTGCAAATCTGATAATTACCACTACACCCTCATCCACTCCTCTTCTTGACTAGCCCCCTCCCATATCTACCTACTTTCCTTTTGGTCACCCAAAACTCTTTTTCTAAAGTAGCCCAAGTAAACAGTTCGTATCTTATACAGATTTAAAACCCCCATAAGAGATCTCTATTGCATGCTCAATAAAATCCATTTTCCCTACCTTGGCCTATAAAATTTGAAATGACTAAGGTGCAGACAAACCTGCCCAAATTCATCAAATTTCAATTCTACATGTTCATCTACTCAGGGTTTTTTATGCTCTTCAGTTCTCCAAATGCTTTTTCATATCCTTGTTTCCATTCATTCTTTGGGGAATTATAATTTATGAGACCAGAAACAGATATCACAATCTCTAACGTAATGGTAAAATTCTACAAAACTGTGTAGTATCTTTGAATTTTATTTATTTACTCAGCCACCATGTGTTTGTAGAGCACCTACCTTTTTTCATGTCAATCAAATAAGGTGAACTTCCAGGAATCACAGAGTATCCACCAAGTCATTTAGGTTCAGATCTACACCAGGGGTCATGTCGTCAGAGGACAGAAAACTTAGTACTTAGAATCACCTTTTGACCAGCATCCTCGACTTTTCCAGATGAATAAATTTTGAAGATATAGGATGGTTGCTAACTAATTTTTTAAATTTCTAAGTGTATTCATTACATTATTATATACAACATGATCATAACCTGTTATGTTTATAGAAGTTTCTTCAAGATTTTCATTCTTACAAAGACAAGTGGTATAATTTCCTGTGCAGTAAAAAACCCACATAATTGGAATTCCTGGTTTCCATTACCAATTGTTGAAGTCTTACCTTTGAAAGTGTGTCTACAGTTTGAAGGAGGACTCTTTGCCTCACAAAGAGCTAGAAATACTACTTCCAAACAGTACGTACATTGATGGCAAAAAATTATACTACTTCTGAAAGATGAAAATTTGAAATTATAAATCTATGTCAATTTTCTCTGGTGTCTTGTAAAACAGCAGAAAATCATTACTTGCTTTGTAGATCAATTTCAAATTCATGGTGAACATACAAACATTAAAATTTTTCATATTATAAATATTTATCAAAAACAAAAGAAAATCAGTTGTCTATATAAGAAAATAGGAACTAACTATTATTAGAGGGAAAGTTTTCCATCCATCTTCTTTAGTAATTTCAATAAAAAATAAACACCGTTCAGGTTTTTAGCTCATTGCCACTTGTGTTTGCATGGCCAGAGATATCCTAGAGATTAGGAGAGGGCATTCTTGTCCCTTGCGTAGATCCTCCTTAAGCACAATAAAGATCTTCTAAAATAATTATATCAGTTGCTAAATGGACAGATCTTCTATCTGTCTGGGACAAAGACACCTGAAGATTGTATGCCATGAGAGCACATAATTATGGAGTCCTGCAACTGGAATGTGTCCAAGACTGATGACTGTTTAATTATACTCAATGGGATTTTCCACAAATTTTCAAAAGAACATCTATATGTCAAGATGCATTATATCAAACACATACCTATGGTCAGGAAGGTACAATGGGAAAAACATTTTCAGAAACATATAGGTAAATTGGCAATGCAAAGTACAATATTAGCTCACTCCATGTGTACAAAGATAGATGAATTAATCATTCATTTCTCCCAGTGCTGGAACAAGTTTAGTTTTTCATTCATCAATACTCAGTTTTCACTGCTTATTAGTGTGGGATTAGGTATATCTTTAAAATATTTATGTAGCTGTAGTTACTGGTTATATTTTTTTCTTTTATTGGTCAATTATTATTATACATGACAGTGAAGTTCAAAGTGATACAAACATACATGCACAATGCACTTGGTCTCTCTCCCTCTGGAGTCCCCCACCCCCATTCATGTTAGTGAGAATAGTAGTGGTACTTTCATATATCAACATAGCATTATTCGTAATGTTTCCTTTCACAGTTCTCCTGTCAATGCCTGGTAGAGAAATGTCTTCTGTAATCTCTAGCCCTAACACTAACCCTAACTGACTACACAATTTAGAGGAAGGGAGATTTATTTGCTCAAAATTGTTTTGGAGATTTCAGGGTAAGGGTCTGCAGAACTTAGAGCTTAGTGGTAGGAAACAGAGAGAGGCCAGAAACAAGAGAAAGCAAAGGAATTCAAAAACAAAAGCTCAATGGCTAAGGACTCATTCCCATGTAGTATTTGTTTTATCTAAGTGCCTGTAGTACTGACATTTGAGGCATAAATACTGATTCTCCTTATATCTTCTTGATGGATTGCTCTTTTTATCAGTAAGAAGTGACGACCCTCTCTATCACTTCTGATGAGTGAAGTTTGGGTTTTAAGTCTGTTTTGTCATAACTGAGAGCAGCTACACCTGTGTTCTTGCAGTCTACACTTGCATGGATTATATTTTTCAATTTTTTTACCTTTAGACTATGAATATCTTTGCCTATAAGGTGAGTTTCTTGCAAGCAAGATATAGTTACGTTTTGATTTTTAGTCCACTTTGCCAGTCTATGTCTTTTAAATCAGAAATTGAGACAATTTGCATTTAGTGTTATTATAGACAGGTGATATGATGCTTCTCTAATACAATTTGTCCCTATGCTGGCTCTGAAGTTTATTTTTTGTTTCTTCTTTATGTGGAATTTCTTTGTGTTTTCTCTAGTGCCAGCATAGCATTCATGAATTCTTTTCGTGTTTATCTTGGGAGATTTTTATTTCTCCCTCAATTTTTAAAGGCAGCTTTGCTGGATATAGAGATCTTGATTGGGAGTTATTTTCTTTCAGTTCTTGGAATACACCTCCATGTCCTCTGGCTAATAGAGTTTGGGTTTAGAAATATTGAGTAATTATTACTGGTTTCCTCTGAGTGTCATCTGTCTTTCTCTCTTGATGCTTTTATAATTCTATTCTTGACCTCTGTGTTGGTCATTTTGATTATGATGACATGAAGAGATTTTTATTGCTGTTATTTTTTTTTCTTGACATTGTCCAGTTGAGGTTCCAAATGTCTTCTTTATGTGAATGTTCTTTCTTTTTTAGGTTTAGAAAATCTCTGAAATTATTTCTCCGAAGATGTTACTTTTTCCCTTGGTTTGTACTTCCTACCTTTTCTCAATGCCAATTACCTGTATGTTTGGTCTCTTGATGTTTATTGAATTATTTATTTGGATTATTGTGTCTTTAATTTCATTCAAGATTTCTGTTTCATTTTCAGAGTTTCATTTTCTTTATTGACATGTTCTTTCACTCTCTGATTTCATTTCTAGGCTTTCAAATCATACTAATAATCAAAAATCTGAATTCTCTTGGCATTTTCTGCACCTCTTCATTGATGAATTATTGTGGGGTTATAAGGACATATTCTTGTGTTGTTGTCCCTTTTCTCATCTGTTCAGGATTCTTAGATCTGTTTCTCTGTTGTGTTAGTTTCCTCTTTATTTTTATGTGAGAGTCCTAGGTCCATTTGTTACCTCTTTATAATGCGCCCTAGAATGAGGGTATATCTTAGCCTTATAGCATCTGTATCATGTAATTAGGATTTTTTTATACTTTTATTGCTGTACTGTAGTCTCACACCTTAATGTAGCTTCACAATGATAGTGACATACATTCACATGGCACTTGATGGGCATTCCCTCAGTTCCCTCCATTACTCCCCCTTCCCCATACAGGATATTGAGATTGCGATTTTGGACACTAAATAAGCTGCTATCAATCTCTATTTCATGCCCCTCTCTTCTGGTCAGGGATGTGCTGAGGTTTTTGACCTATTCGGTTTCAAATTATACCCAAATATTATAGTCACAGTCACCAGCAAAATTGTATCCCTCACCCAGGAGTTTCTCTCAGTCTGTTAAGGTGAGATGTGTGAGATTGCCAGTTAATTCTCCTTCTACTAGCTCCTTCTTCTATTCTTTTCTGTGATTTAGACTCTAGGTTCTGCTGGCCTCCCTTCCCACTCCCAAAGGAGAGCATTAGTTCCAAAGGCATGCTTGATTTGATGGTATGAACTTTCCTGTAAGGGGGATGGTTACTGTGGATCATATATAGGGCCTTGAACATGCCAGGCAAATATTCTACCACTGAGCTACAACCCCAGATCTAAATTTCCTCTTAATTTAAACACTATCCCATAAATACCGGTATGTATTGTGTTGATTTTCATGTTTCAAGAAAATTTTTTTAGTTTATTTTTTAGTGTCTTCATTATTCAATGGTTTTTCAAAAGCATACTATTTTTATTTTTTCTTTTATTCTTCATACTTTTATTGGTGCATCATAATCTCACATCATAATGTAGTTTCACAGTGTTAGTGACATACATGCACACAGCATGTGGTGGGCTTTCCGCCAGCTCCTTTCCCATCTCCCCTTTCCCTAAACAGGATATTGAGATTGAATGGCTTTTCCATTGATGTAAGTGGACTGTTGAAGTCCTCACTCATTATTATATTAGAGTCCATTTATCCTCTTAGATTTGGTATTTGCTTTACATATTTAGCTGGTCAAATGTTGGTACATATACATTTGTTATTATTATATCCTCTGGCTAAATTCAATATTTTTGTTTCATGACATACTTCGTATCTCTTTTAATTTGGGGGGACTTAAATCTGGGATTGTTTGCTTGTTTGTCTCTGCATGTGTATGATAATGGTGATTGAACCCATGGGTGTTAACCTTTGAGCTAAATAGTGCCTCATTAAATTGCTGAGGGCCTCTCTAAGTTGTTCAGGCTGGCCTCGAACCTGTGATCCTCCTGTCTCAGGTTCCCATACCTAGCTCCTTAAATCTCTTTAATCTGATATATGTGCAGCTACTGTTGGATTCTATTTGTGTTGTGTGAAATACATCTTTCAATCTCTCCATTTTATATCTATATGTGTTCATGTGATTTTCCTGTAGACAGCATATAATTGGGGCTTATTTTTCATATTTACCCAGGCTGCATATTTTAATTATATAGTTTAATTCATTTATATACAAGGTTATTATTCATAGGTGAAAACCTGCTCCTGTCATTTTGTTTCTTTCTGATTGTTTCATACATCCCTTGTTTCTTTATCTCTTATAAATTATTATGGTTTGGTGATCTAATGAAAAGTTTGATTCCTTACTAGTTTTCATTTGTGCTGTATCCACTCTACAGGTGAATTTTACACATTATATATTTTCATGTAGATACCATGCTGTACCTTACACACCAAAATAATTTATTCTGTAAAATAAAATGTTGTAATGTTTAACCAATGTCTCCAGTTTTCTCATGAAAGCCAGATCATGGCTACCACCATTCTCCTTCATGCTTCTGTGATTGTGGCTATTTTATATTTCAAATATAAGTTATATTATTCAATATTTGTGTTACTGTATCTGGTCAACACCACATAGCATAATGTCAACCAAGTTTACTCTTTATCACAAGGGATAGGATTTCATACTTGAAGAATCTTAGAAATACAATGGAGTACATGGATCTGAGAGTAATACTGTAAGGCTCTGCTGAGGGATTGGTAGGAGATTTCATCCACAGCTTTGCCATTTTGAGTGATTCTATCTTCATATTACTGTTTTTCTTTCTATTTGTTATTTTAAAAATTATAGCTATTAGCCAGCTATTAGCTATTAGACACATGCTTGTAATCCCAGTACTTGGGAGGCTGAGATAGGAGGATCACAAGTTCTAGGACAGCCTCAGCAAGTGCTAATCTTATCAACCTAGTGAGATTCTGTTTCCAAATAAGAAATAAATTCAGGCTGGGGGTGTAGCTCAAAGGTAGAATGCCTCTGGGTTCAATCCCAAGTACCACACACACACAAAAATTAAAACTATTACACTAAAATTATATATGTGGTGAAAAGTAAATGAAACTGTTTAAAAGTAAGCATTTAAGTGCATTATAAACAATTTGATTTCAAAATGTTTGCTATAATAAAAAGAAAATATAAGAACACAAAAAGTGAATCAAGGAAAAATAATGTAAACGAAGAAAATAAACGAAGACATTAAATAAACATCAGTGTAATGTTATAAAAATTCCATTCATTAACTTACTACATATAATTTATTGACTTTCTATTATATGTACATTAGAATTTTCCAGGTACAGTGATAAGACATAATGGATTTCAGATTACAGCAGGGAAATATATTAATGTCACAAATCTATAGTTCAACTTTGAAGTACACTACCAGAACTGCTTTGAAGTTAGTATCAAGTTAAGAAAGATAGGTTTGCCCTAAAGTGGAGCTTCATAGTCAAATGAGTCATCCCATAGTGGGACATTCATTTATTTACTATCTGACATGCCCTTCCTTTCCAGAGCCTCTTCATAGCATTTGTCATCTCTGAGTTTCTCAGAGTATAGATGTAGGGATTCAGCATCGGGGTTATGACTGTATAAAATACACTTAGTGATTTGTCAATGGGAAAAGTCTTAGCTGGTCTTGCATACATGAAAATGCAGGGAACAAAGTATAAGGCAACCACAGTGATGTGGGAAATACAGGTTGAGAGAGCTTTGTGCCTTGCTTCCTTACTAAGATTCTTCAGAGAGTTCAAGATGACCCCATAAGAAATGAGTAAGAGCAGAAACAAAATTGAGCACATCAGACCTCCATTAGCTATTACCAAGAGCCCAATGACATACGTGTCACCACAGATAAGTTTCAATAAGGGGTACATATCACAGATAAAATGGTCAATGACATTAGGACCACAGAATTGGAGACCATATATAGTACTGAGTTGAATTATTGAGTGCAAAAACCCTCCCACCCAGGCCACTACCAACAACACAACACACACCCATTGCCTCATGATAACCGTATAATGCAAGGGCTTACAGATGGCCACATAGCGGTCATAGGCCATTGCCAGCAGAATGATGATCTCTACTCCACCAAAAAAGTGTTCTGTAAACAG
>PVLC010044798.1:0-12012 GCA_004027655.1 Graphiurus murinus | reverse complement strand
TATAGAGGCTACTGAAATGTAACGTTAGGCTCATGATTTTAGTTATCAGAGTATCCGAAGAACCATGACTAATGAGAGGCCTGAAGAAAATACCAGTGCTATTGATGGGGCAGGGGAGGAAGCTGAATTTCACCAAGCCAGTGCAGGTAAGAACCAAGCGCTGTGGGCATTTATGTTTCTATCACTCTGAACCTCATTACGATGTATAATTACAATGCACTAATACAAATACAAAAAGAAGAAAAAAGACTTACAAAGCAAGTAATAATTCAATTTTTTTTTTAAAGATCCTGGGGTTGGTTTGTTTTTGTAATCTTGTAAAAGTAGAAAAGAAATAAGTAGGGATTTCCAAGAAATGAGATTTTCTTTTGGAGCAATCTTGATCTTCAATAAGATCTAGTAATTCTACTCAAAAAACATAATTCACTAGAGACCTCTTCTAATCTTTGACCTTTTATTAGTACTAAGAAAAGAATCATAAAACCAAACAGAATATAAATTACCATAATCCCTGGATCTTGAGGATAGTGGGATAGCAGTCTGGTCATTTAAAAATTCCAAAGATGCATTAAAATATTAATAGTGACTAGAAAAATTATTTCATTTTAGTGTAATTAAGAGCAGTTAGATATTATGTATGAATTCTTTTTTTCGGTTCTGGGGCTTGAACCCAGGGACATTCTACCTCCGAGCTACACCCCTAGTCCTATTTTTTATTGATTATTTTGAAACAGGGTCTCACTAAGTTGCGGAGGGCCTCACTAAGTAGCTGAGGCTGGCCGAGAACCCAGATTCTCCAGTCTCAGCCTCCGAAGTACTAGAATTACAAGTATGCTCCACCATGCCCAGCTATGTATGAATTTAAAGCAAAGAAAAAAAAGTATTGAGGGTATTGAAATAAAAGCAAATAATATAGGCATTGTTTGGTTTCTATAAAGTATAGACAGAAGTGAATATAACAGTTTCCTTGAAAGCCCATGTGATCTGTCCTGTCCAGATTTCCGCCGGGAGAATGTCCTGCCGCACTCTACCTCCAGATCCAGGCTCACGTTGCTGTTACAGTCTCCCCCTGTGAAGTTCCTCATCAGCCCAGAGTTCTTCACCGTGCTGCATTCTAACCCTGTGAGTAGCAAATCTGGAAGAATGTGACGGAAAAACAACAGGCCAAATAAGCATGTCCTCATTTATGTAATGATAGTAAGACTGACAGCAGCAAGGTTTTCTGAGCCCTTAGTGTATTTTGAGATCTGTGTTAAGCACTGTATGTTTTAACCTACTTAGTCCATCAGGCCACTATAACAACAAAACAAAACAATTAAATAGAAAGTAAATTTGAGCGACTCAAAAGCAAAAATTTATTTCTCACAATACTGGAAGCTGGGAAGTCCAAGATCATCATGCTGGACAATTTGGTACCAGGTGAGGCTCCTTTCCTGGTTCTTGGATGGGCCCTCCTTACTGCATCCTCCTCGGGCGGAAAGGATAAGGGGTGCTCTCAAGTTTCTTTCATAGAGGCACTAATTCTGCTCATGAGGGCTCCATCCTATTCTCTATTCACCTCTTAGGTCACCTCCTACTCCCACCTCCTAATACCATCCTATTGGTGATTAGGTCTAAACATATGGATTTGGGAGAGACACAGACATTCAGATCATACTAGGAGAATCATTCCAGGAGTCTCTAAGGGATGAGAGAGTGGATTGCTGAAGATATTGATTAAAGGACGGTTTTCTTAGCTGCACACAGAGTGACATAGAATGAGGGAAACATTGTCCATAGACGTCCAGCAGGACATAATCCATTCACCATGGCATGAGTCGACAGGAGACTGATTAGGAGATGAGGAAGTATGGAAGAAGTAACCACCATGAGAAGAATCACAGAGTTGGCAAAGTTTGTTGGACACATAGAATAGAAATTAAAGATGACCCAGATATTAATAATTATACAAATAGTAAACAATACATAATTAATAGCAATAGGAAAGTTCAAACAAGGGATTTGTTAAAGGAATGGAAGGAGAGCATATTGAATTTCATGAAAAAAAACTTACACCTTAGGAAAAACAGACTAGACCACAGGGGATGGTAGAAGTCAGCATAGTCCTAGCACCAGGAGTTCTCAGGGAGGTAATTTATATGCACATATTTGTCGACATTAATATATTCTGTCTTACTTCATTAGCTTTGTTTTATGAGCATCTGCCTGGCTTCACTTATCATTATCTCCTGGTTTACAGTTTCAGCTTGGAACAAAGAGGAGTTGGGTGGAGGCTGAGCAGTGACTAGCATGGTTGTTCTCATTCATGCAAGAGGAGTTAGACTTGCCATACATTCAATTTAGCAACAGTTTGTTGATTCCCTATTGCATACTAGGCATTGAGCTAGGGACACAAAGATGTCAGCAACCATGGACCCTGGAATCCCAGACTTAAAATCACATTACAATGCCATTGTGAATGCGGTAATGGAAAGCTATGGGAGACACACTACTGGTGAGTGATTAACACTGAGGGGAATACACGTGGAAGGAGCCATAGATGGGTTTGTCTTTGAGATAGATTTCAAAGACTGAAGAGGAGCTTGTCCTAGAATCAAGATGAACAAGAGCACTCTAGAAGGAGCAACATTTGCAAACAGGACATATGTGAAGTTGCAGGGCTGCCTTGGTGCTTACTAGAAAAGCATTGGAGCTGTATTAGCAGTATAGCAGTTTGGTGCTGCTGGTGTGTTGAGAGCATAGGACACAGGGTCAGCTTTGAGGCTGGAAAGGTTGAGAGAATCCAGGTTACACGAACCTAAACTCATGTATGGGACAATTCTAGGATGTGGCAGAATTTTGCACTAGGAAGAAAGGGCTAATATTTAATGAGATGAGTCATCACTAAACACAAAGTATCTTGCTGAGTGAGGAGAGTTTTCTTAGAGTCTGTTCATTTTTTTATCCATTGATTCAACTGATAGTTATTAAATGTCTGGTATATTCTAGACTCTGGGGATAGAGTTGTAAACAAGATGGATAGAGTGGAATATAGGTAACAGATGAGTGAATAAAAAGAAAGATGATTCAGATAATGCATCATGGCATGAGGCAACAGAAACAGTGCACTGGGATACAGTGAATTGGGGACAAGCCACAGGAGCCACGATCTCAGATGGGTTGGACATACAGGCTTCTTCAAGAATGCTGGAGAAATTCAAGCTGTCATAAAATGTCAAGAAACCAGTGAGGCAAGGCCTTCGAGCAGAACTGTACTTGCTAAGGAAAAGCAACAGCTTGAAGGCAGGAACAAGTCTAGTGTGGTACGTAATAAGGTCAGAAAAGCAAGCAGGGATACAGGATGCAGTGCTTATATGACCTGGCAAGGAATTATAAACGAACTCTATTCTAAAAATGTTTCCTCTCTGGAAGTGATTCAGATTTCTAAAAGTTCATTCTAGCTACTGTGGTGGAATGTATTTTAGAGGGCAGATTGACTTTAGGGAGACAAGTGAAAAGGCCGTGTGGCCAGACATAGAAGTGAGGTGCACTACTGCAGTATCAGGAGAGATTGGGATCGAGGCAGGTGGATGAATATGTGTGTTTTGGAGGAAGAGTTGATGTTCTTGCTAATAGATTGAAATGTGGGGATAAGAAAAAGGCTTCCAGAATGAGGAACTGACTGGGTAATAATACTTAGGGGTTTGCAGATAACTGTTTAATCACTGGTTCTCTGGGGGGGAATTGTGCACATGTATACAGTTTCTCTCTCTCTCTCTCTTTCTCTCTCTCTCGGTCTCCTCTCTCGATGTATAGTTATCAATATAAAGGAAGGATAGTGCACAACTTACAAATAACTATAAAATATACTACACAAATACTTTTGTCACTCTTGATTCCATAGCCAACCTACAGTGGTAACTGATGATCAAATATAGTTCCAACAGGAATGTTTTTCTTTGCAATAACAAGTAGGACAACAGTGAACCAAGGGAAACAATGAAACAAGGAAGACAGAACTTCATATTCCTGTCAATGAAAATGAGGTCATCATCTTCTTCATTGAACCAGATAATCGTTTTTGAGTACTGGACTTGTATGTCTTCACTGTGTGTGTGTGTGTGTGTGTGTGTGTGTGTGTATTCCCAATGTAACAGCACAATTTGAAATTTAATCTATATTATTAGCATTTTCTCCATTGGTTTCTGAAGTCTAGTAAAAGACACCAAATTTTTTTCTGTAAAGGGCCAGAGAAAAAAATATTTTAGGCTTTTGGACCAAGGACAATATGTAAACACACAGACCTGGCTATGTTCTGATGAAACTTTCTTTACAAACACAGAGTTGGCCCATGGCTAGACATGTCTAGACAGCCCACAGAACAATAAGTCAGGCCCTGATTTGCGTTTGCCAATTTCAACAGTGTGAATACTCCCACAATGGCCAATGCCAAGATACTAATGATATCACCAAGCACAGATTTCAACTTCTCTCTATGGTCCAAGCTCCTCATCCCTGAAGTGTTTCAAATAGAGGCTGGATTAATAGTCATCAAACTGCAATCTGAGGCTATGCTTTTAAAAATAAATGCACATTCTTGGTCCCTTGGAGATTCTGGCTCCATGGGTCTGAAATGGGTCCCACGAGTGTTATTTATTTTATTAGGTCCTTTAAGTAATTTCTATGTAATTAGTCAGGGGCCTATCATTTGGGAACTCTCAGTTTAAAAAGATGTTGCAAAAAAATGAACTCACTACCTTCATCACAACTATAAGACATCTAGACTTTTGAGAGCTAATTTGGTTAGCAGTATGAAATTACTCAGCAGTTTACAAGTTTTCTTGCTTATTTTGTTTTCATGTTGTTGTCTTTCTCTTTTCTATACTTGGGCATCATATTAAATTTCTCTCTCTGGACAGACCGTCTTGATTTTAAAGTATTCTTTCTAAAACATTTCAATTTTTTTTTCTTCTTTCTATACAAACTGCATTCATTACTAGAAAGTTGATCCATGCTGAACATCCATGTGTACTTCAGTTCTGTTGGCTTAGGAGAGCTTATTTCTCTGCATTACATATGGCAGAAATTAAAGTAGTTGAATTTTTCTTGCTAAGGGTCTTAAGGTACGACTTAATGGAATACATTTTTTGTAGAGGTCATTACTTACTGGAATTCTTCCTATAATAGTTGAAAATGTTACAAAGAAACTCATTTGGTTTCTCTATCTTGATCTTTTTGTTTAGGGGCCTTCCTTCTCTTTCTTGAGTTATGGTATATAAGCATTTCAGTAAAATCCTTGTTTGCACTATTAAAGTACTCAATATACAAAAGGAATATTTTAATTTAAAACTCTCCTAATTCTGTTTTCATGATTTGAAGATATCAATTTCTGTTGAAAGCTAGTCATAAAAAATAGATATCATGTAGCAGTAATTTACCTAATAGAGCTTACCAAAAAGAACAAAATGAAGTAGATATATGATTATCCTAACTCTAAAGGAAAACTTAAAATTTTGATGTTTTTCTTTTGCATTGTGGTTGCTTTTGGATATATTCTACTGCCCTCTGCTGGTTGTGATCAGATATCTTTCAAAATTGTTTCAATTAACTATCCTATTAACTCAAGATTTAGCTATTAGTGTCATATCTTTCATAAGTGGTATACCTGTGTTAGTCTAACTAATACTATACATTTAATTATATGCAACTTAATAGTGTTTACAGCATACATACCAAATAATTATTAGTCTGGCTTTTAATGAGCTCTAAAAAATACATTAATTTCATCATCTAAATTCCTTAGTAGTTAATGAAGAAAATATTATTCTGAAATTCAGAAGTATATTCTTACAAGTCAAGAATACTGCTATTGTAAAATAGGTGAAGTGATAATTTATAGTTGCATCTGTTAATAAACTTGTTTCCCTCCATTTTATTTTCTGGATAAAAACAATGTAAAATCCTTTTGAATTAAAAATATTATTAAGCTGGGCATAGTGGTGCATGCTTTTAATCCCAGTACTTGGGAGGCTGAGACAGGAGGCTTGCAGGTTCTCAGCCAGCCTCAGCAATTTATGAGGCCCTCTGCAACTTATTGAGACCCTGTTTTAAAATAAAGAATAAAAAATAGGGCTGGGGGTGTAGCTCGGAGGTAGAATGCCCCTGGGTTCCATCCCCAGTACCACAAAAAAAAATTATGAAGAAAGACTGAATAAAACAGAACTTTTCCATATTGTAACAGACACATTCTGGAAATAATGTTTTAATTTCTTTATAATAAATTTTGTTCAGAAAATAATGTATAAAAGTTAATATATGAATATGAGAGACATTTACTATAGATTCAATGATGCTCTTTTCCATACCCCAATGCAGAATGCCTGTTCTTGAAGAAATATTTCTGAAATATGAAAGGTATTATTTATTAGTAATGTATTTAACTGTGTTAACCTAAATAATGGAGTCTGGTGAGATCACGACTGGTCTAAATAATCCAGGATATTTGGTCACCATAACACTCAAGAAAAACCTGCAAAAAGAAAGGATGTGGGAGTTGAATATCATTTGTATTGTGATTGATATAATTTTCTTTCACTGCCAAATGGTAAGATTAGTCCCCTCTACATTTTTCACTAGAAGTTCATTTAAATGGATCCCTTCTACCGTTAACATCTGCCAACTCTCCTTAACCACTCATGGGTCCACATGCAGCACCTTCCCAGGTGAAATCATGTGCTACATCAGTGTGTGATTGGGTTGTGAAATATGTCTCATTTGCTTTTTCCTAACCTACTTTGGTTTCAGGTAAAAAATCAGATCCATTTACTTTTTCTATAAGACAAACACAGAAAAGGATCCTCACCTAGTTCTAACCACCAAACCTTTACCAGAGAGAGACTGAAGATGCCTTTTTTCTCTTGACCTCTGGCCTTGCCGGACGTGAAGACTCTCTTCTTTGGATTTTTAGTATCTCTTGGCTTTTGGATCATCCTATTTTTAGCTCTACTGGTTCGACCAGTGTGTTTCAGCACTGTCAAAACCATCATGACCTTTGTTATTCCATCTCTACTTTCTGCCTCTGGTGAACCTCTCCCTCCCACATCTGCCTATAATTTCCCTTCTCCATCCTTTTGAGGATCAGGTCTGTACCCTCAGGGTTCAGCACAAGGTTCAACACATAGTTAATGAGGGGTTATGAGACCCTTCTTAGTTAATAGAAAGTGGGATGCCAGCCCAAGATCTTCAAAGACTAAAAGTCAAAAACAATTTTACTACTATCATTTATCTGTTTGAACATAGGTAAGATACCCGTAATCCCCTATATGTTTTTTAATTACTATACCTCATATTTTTATAGTGATTTTTTACTTCTTCAAAGCATTTTTAACATCCTTTGTTCTATTGGATTTGAAACATACATGCTTATGAAAAAAGCAAGGGTGTTGTTACTATCCCATCTTACAGTTGAGAAAATTGAGGCAGATGGTATTAAGTGGCTTTCTTTGCCTCTATTTATGAGTGATAGAGCTTAGATTAGAATCCTCACTGTAGTTCTGATGAACTGGAATATAAATATACTTTTTGAATTCTATCTGTATCAATCTGTATCTCTGTAAGGATACACATATATACAATATATAGTACGTGTGCACATATATACATACTGTAGTATATTTACTTTACATATAGGTGTGTGTGTGTGTGTGTGTGTGTGTGTGTGTGTGTGTTTTGCGGTGCTGGGGATTGAACTCAGGGGCATTCTGCCTCCGAGCTATACCCCCAGCCCTATTTTTGATTCTTTATTTTGAAACTGAGTGTCTCTAAGTTGCGGAGTTCCTCACTAGGTAGCTGAGGCTGGCCGCGAACCCGGATCATCTGGTCTCAGCCTCCCGAATGCTGGGATTACAAGTGTGCGCCACCACGCTCGGCTGTGTGTGTGTGTTTATTAAAAAGCAGTTTCTTTATAAAAAAGGTAGCAGTGTGCAGGGATGTTCCTGTTTGCCTGAAATGTTTTATTTAGACTCTGACAGTCATGTGCATATTACTCAGATTTGAAAAGGCTGTGATTATAAAGGTTGTTTGCTAGTTACTTAATTTACTTTGGTAGATACTTTTTGAAAATATCAGTTGGACTTGGCACTAGAAGACTATTGCATGTCTGCTTGAGTAGAGAGGAGGAAGATGAAAGGAAAGAATTAATTGTAAGACCAATCTTAACGTTCATGGGCTCAAAGAGCTGGCCAACCAAGGTGAATTGCTTCAAGCCATAGGCTAGAATGGTTACTTAACCTACCTGACTCCACTTCTCACCCCAGTGGGGTTCTACTTCTTTTTGTTTGTTTGTTTTATGGTACTGGGGATTGAACCCAGAGGCATTCTACCTTCGAGCTACACCCACAGCCTAATTTTATTTCATGTTTGGAAACAGGGTCTTACTAGGTTTTTGAAAGTCTCACTACTTTAGCTAAGGCTGTCTTCGAACCTGTGATCCTCCTATCTCAGCCTCCCAAATACTGGGATTACAAGCATGTGCTTCCACACCTGGCTCCCCAGCCCCATTTTTTATTCTTTATTTTGAAACAGGGTCTCACTAAGTTGCAGAGGACCTCACTAAAAAGCTGAGGCTGGCTGCGAACCTGCAATCCTCCTGTCTCAGCCTCCCAAGTACTGAGATTACAAGCATGTGCCACCACGCCCGGCTACTACTTCTTTTCTTTAGCAGACCAAAGAGCATGTTTTGCTCTAGATTAGGAATTACAATTTGGCCTATTTAGTTATTTTAATGGGCAGAGGGAAAAGTGAAGGTGGTGTAGACGTACACTCATTTATAACAATAGTCAATGTAATGATTTATCCAACAGAATTATCCCACAACAATTTGTCTGCATAGAGACTTCTTGGAGAGTAAGACTCAGAAGCTTGTTACCATCACCACAGGAGAGATCTCGGGCCTCTAAGCTTGCAGTGACTTATATGAAGTTAAATCAGGAACACACAATCAAAGGCAGAAAACAGATGCCCTGCTGGTTGTATTTAAACCTCTAGCCACGGATTGAAATATTAGCTAGGGAAAGTTTGTCTCTGACATTCTCCAACTTCTTTTATTAGTCTCCTCTATTTTCAGGGTATCACCTTCCCATTCTCTCAGGATCTCTAGTTGTCCAGAGCCCCTGCCTGCCCTGGTGATACCTGGTGCTCTGAGTCACATACTCTCTCAGCCTCCAGAACCTCCTCTCATTGAGACTGACAGATTAAAATCTGACCCCAAAGAATTTTATACTCAAATGTACTAAGGTACTACAATCTGAAGATGGTTCAGTATAATCTGCCTGCTAGCCTTCCCTTCCTCCCTCTGCTCTTTCCTCCCCCCCCCTTCCCTCCTTTCCCTTTATTCTCTCTCTCTCTCCTTACTTTCTTTCAGATTCTTTGAAAGGGAAAAAAAGTATTTCAAGTATAACTTTTCAAAGCAAAAGTATATAACAGTGGTGAATTAATGAGTATACTTTAGGTTATACTCCATTAGTAGCAACCAACAAATGTCAGTGGCTTAAGCTAACAAAGATTTATTTCAAATCAGGTTATTAGGGTTCTCTGCTCCTTGTAGTCACTCAGGAACCCAGGCTGGAAAGCAGCTGCCATCTCTAGCATTGCCTCTTGCTGTGCTTGCTGGGCCAAAGGGAAGAAAGCCCTAGAGGGACTCCTGTGGGCAATATATGCTTTGAAGGACCTCTTGAGGGACCCTGAAGAGAATGGAGAAAGGTTTATTGTCCTCCTACTCATTTATCTTGTATCCCTAATAACTAATGCTGTAGTATACCCAGCAAAGATAGTGAATGTTTATTAAATCAAAATAGTTTCCAGGAACTCTGGCGTCTTGGGGTTTGCTTTGGGCTGCCTTAAACCAAAAGAAAGAACAGAACCCATGAAGTAAAACTCAAAGGCCCCAGATTTAGCCTAGTGCCTCTGAGATACTAAAGGTATGAGAGCATCTTACCTCACTGTATGTACTTCTAATATTCAAATATATGGCAGGCATTTTCCATACAACTTGGCCCCCAAATATATACCAATGCTGGAGGAAAAAATGGGCTGTGTCACAGCCTACTGTGAAGTGGCATATTTGTCTCTAACATAGTGGAATTTTTTTTTTTTTTTTTTTTGCGGTACTGGGGATTGAACTCAGGGGCATTCTACCTCCGAGCTACACCCCCAGCCCTATTTTTTATTCTTTATTTTGAAACCGAGTCTCACTAAGTTGCGGAGTGCCTCACTAGGTAGCTGAGGCTGGTCTCGAACCCGGATCCTCCGGTCTCAGCCTCCCGAATTCTGGGATTACAAGCGTGTGCCACCACGCCCGGCTCCATAGTGGAATTTTGAGTGTGTGTTTTTCACTAAAACCAACTTTAGGACCTAATGTCTCATGTGGAATGAGATGTCATAGTTTTCTTGAGAAAACTAGACACTGGAGCTGAGACTACCTTACCTCCATAGTCTTATATGCAATTTTGTTCAGGATACTTTGCTCTGTCTGCTCTTTCCACCTGTGAGTCTGGAGTTGTGTCGCCTTTGCATGATGCAGGTCAGGTCAGCTAATGTTGGCTCTCCTTCCTTTTCTCCAGAGTGCCTACCGCATGTTTACAAACAACACGTGTTTGAAGCACATGATCACCAAAGTCCGGCGGGACACCCACCACTTTGAACGCTACCAGCATAACCGGGACCTCGTGGGATTCCTCAACATGTTCGCAAACAAACAGCTGGAGCTGCCGAGAGGCTGGGAGATGAAACACGATCATCAGGGCAAGGTAACATGAGGGAGCCGCCCGGGGAACAGCTAGAAGATGATGGGCTGCTGGTGCCTCTGACACTGGGGCCTGCCCTTCCAGGGAGGGCTGAAGGCCCTTTGTCAGGGCAGATACTACATCTCCTCATTCAAGAGAAGGCTGCATGGGCAGGTGGTTTGTTGCTGCAAACCCTCGCAATGCTTGTGGAGTTCTGTATGGTGGCGCAGAGGGAGAGGCGTGAGCTTGGTAGACTGCTCACGTTTCCCTGGATATTCATCAGCCTGTGGAGTCATCTTATCCCACTGATTAGAGAAGGGCTGTCAGGAGACAATGCTTCTCCCCAATTATATGGCTTGTGTTATAGATACTTGAATAAAGAGTTATGGCATTGTTTGGAGAGGATTGCTAGAGTCTGTGCAAGCCGCTGTCCTGGTTTGGGCCTCAGTCTTGCTGGTTCAGAACCCAGATTTTGTTAGCACATCAAACATCTCACTGATTGATTGATTAATTAATTAATTAATTAATTAATTTTGGTACTGGGGATTGAACCCAGGGGCATTCTACTCTCAAGCTATCCTCCCAGCTCTTATTTATTTATTTATTTATTTATTTATTTATTTTTGTTTTGATACAGGGTCTGACTCTCAGTTTCTGAGAGTCTCGTGAAGTTGCTGAGGCTGGTCTCAAATCTGTGATCCTCCCATCTCAGCCTCCCAAGTACTGGGATTACAGGTGTGCACCACCACACCCAGCATCACTGATTAATTTATGATGAGAAATATGTTGGTGTGTCACACAGGCCAGAGTAACCACATCTGCACTTCCTTTGATGAGCCAGAAAGCCTGGCTATAAGCAGGAAGTTGTTATAAATGAAAACAAAAAAGTGAGAATGAGAAAGTTAGTTCTTCCTCTAAGGTGCTCCTCAGCTACGATTTTATTTTCATTTAACCTTTTTATAGCCCCTGCCGTGAGCCATGAACTCCTTACACTTTTTAATCATAAAGTCCTCACTGCAACTTTCTACAGCACTGCAGTGAATCGTGCCACTTATAAGGAATCCCGGGCAAGAGACAAGTAAATCAATACATAGTCCACCAAGAGGTGATTAATGCTAAGATTTACAGGAAAGCAGGAGATGGGGTTTATAGGAATGGAGAATGTGATTTTAAATAAGGTGGTTGGGGAAGGCTACACAGAGAAGGCCATAGGTGAACAGATACCTGAATGAAATGATGAGTAAAGTATATA
>PVLC010044797.1:0-12029 GCA_004027655.1 Graphiurus murinus | reverse complement strand
GGAGGAGGAGG
Organism: Graphiurus murinus; assembly: GCA_004027655.1. Taxonomy (NCBI): domain Eukaryota; kingdom Metazoa; phylum Chordata; class Mammalia; order Rodentia; family Gliridae; genus Graphiurus; species Graphiurus murinus. Next base: position 12,018 of record PVLC010044797.1, on the reverse strand, counting down.
AGGAGGAGGAGGGAGACGGGTGACCCAGGATCTGAAACCCAAGTTCATCTGGATGGAAGAGACAACAATGACAAGGATCAGAATCAGGACAATCACAGTAGCACACCAACCTGTGTGAAGGTCCTCCTCATGAAGTAAGGGAACCCAGGGCATTTAATATAAAAGAAAGAAGACTTTTGAAGAACTGTTTTCAAATATTAAAGGGATGCAATTTATGAAAAAAAAAAAGAAAAACTTACTTTGTATTACTCCCTGTGACAAAACCAGGACCAATGAATGAAGGAGACAAATTTGTATTCGATACAAAGAATTTCCAGATAGAGCAAAATTAACACTCTGAATATGAAGTACAATTCTGCCTGTCCTTCCACTGGGGACATACAATTTGTAGTGATACAGATGAACATTTTTTAGTAATTATGTATTTCAATGCAAATTTTAAATGCTTTAAATTCTCAGTATTGATACAAAGTTTTCCCTTACAATAAATAAATAAATAAGCAAGCTTGGTATGGTGGTGCACACCTGCTATTCCAGTACTTGGGAGGCTGAGACAAGAGGATCACAGGTTCAAGGCCAGCCTTAGCTAGTAAGTGAGGTCCTCCACAACTGAGACCCTGTTTCAAAATAAAGAATAAAAAATAGGACTGGGGGTGTAGTCCGGAGGTAGAATGCCCCTGGATTCACTTCCCAGTACCACAAAAAAAAAAAAAAAGGAAATTTTTAAAAAGCTAGGGATGTAGCTTGGAGGTAGACTGTCCCTGGGTTCAATCCCCAGTACCACAAAAGAAATGTTTTTGGAATACAATACATAAATATACTCAAATGAAAAATGTCGAGTAAATAAATGATATGGAAATATGACAAAACTCACAGAGGTGACGTGCAAATGACTACGGCTTCGGAAACACAACTGTCACTTGTGCTATTTCATCTTCAGTGTTTTTAAACTTTTGTTCCAGGATCTATCTCCTGCTAAGGAAATGCCTGTCCCATAGTTCTAAATGACTCAAGCATTTATTAATAGAGAGGAAGAGGAAGATAAGAAAAATAAGACAAAGAAGGGAAAAGGGATGAATGGCTGATTCTCCAGGCCCATCAGTTGGGCTTGTTTACCCTGAGGGTTCACATGGCTTTGACACGGTGTTCGTGTCAGGAGGAATGCGGAGCACCAGAGCCAGCAGACAAACAGAAAGGAACCAGAGAGGTTAAAAATAAGGTCAGGAAGTAACAGCATGAAACAACGGAGAAGAAACAAATCCGCCAAGTGATAAATACTCTGACACACAAATATCCCATGGGTGGGAAAGACCTGGACATGCCCAAAAAGACCCTCATGACAGAGGCAAAGGTCACAAAGCTGTCTTGTGAGTTGTTGGGCTGGACCCCCCACTGCGCGTCCTCGGCCTCTGACCTCTGACCTCTGCCCCTGCCACCCACCCCACCACCAGAGGTCCAAGGCAGCCCCACTCTGTCCACACGACACTTCAAATTTCAGGTCTCAATACTATTGCAAATGAGTCATAAATGCTCATCTCATTTTGAACCCCTAATGCAGACTTCCTGCGGTGCCTCCTAGATAACTCAGCACACACAAGCTTTCTTGACATCGTCTTCACCCCCTCTCCTCTTTTGGACCCTTCAGTGATTTCTCATAAAACTAAATGTCTTCTCATGAATAAAATCCATTTACCAAAGTACTACAGCAAACTTGCGTCCTGTTTTCTTCCAAATAAACATATATTACCTATTACAAAGAAATGCTGTAATGCGGTTGAAATCATCTTGGTTATGAAGTTGAAAGTGCTAAACTCCGTTCCTGGCTGCTCCATTCACTAGTTCTGTGGTCTTGGCTGAGTTATTCAATACCTACTTCCTATTTCAAATAATTAGTGTGAAGGAAAGAATGTACATGCTAAAGAAGATCACATGCAGTACAAAGCTTACAAACAAAGGTCATTTTATGCAAAATGTAGTATAAAGCACTCAGTTGTTTCATGCCTTATAATTCTTCCTTGTTTTTTGTATGTTCTCATAACTCCAAATTTGATTTTGAATTTGCAGGAGGCTGGCTCTTCACAAATATTTTATTTGTATCATCTGCAATGCCTGAGTTGGTTAATTAGCTGAGTCAATTGCTTTATCCCATTGCTGACCCCATATATTCCCCCAGCCTTGACCTTCGACATCTTCCTCTCCCTTAGGCAATTTTTCTTCATCTACTGAATTGTGCTGGTGGTTTTTCTAGCATACTATCCATGTACAGAGAAAGCTATGATTTTGATCTATTTACAGTCTGACATTAAGCTTACTATAGACAGAACGTGGAAAAAATGACAGATCACCAGAAGCTGAGAGATGATATTAAAGCATAGACAGGGAAGATGAACAAAGGGGAGGTGTACAGGGCCAAAATCTTACTGGGTTCACCCAATACTCTCCAGAGAGGAGTTCTCCAAACTATTGTCATGATTGTTTGGCTAATAGGCCTAAGTGGAAAGTTACATATTATGCTTTCATTGTCTGAGGCTATTAAGCCTTAGGACCATGAATTAACACACTGCTTCTTATTTCATTCTTGGCAAGGGATGTACATGAAAGCTTTCAAAGTAGTGTTGGTGACCACACCAACCTGAGCATCACACCTGCATAGCCATTGTATGTATCAGGCATGCTAGCTTATACAGCAATCACCTGCAAGGAAGTACAGCTTAAGTTTGACCTTCTCAGATCCATTCTTCTCTGGGTCCCTTGATGGATGGGAGTTTCTGGACTTATAAAACAATGGATGAGGAACTATCATAATGATTTCATCAAAATAATATCCTACAGGGCCCTGCTTGAGGGGTGGTCAGTCAACACCCCTCCCAGAGGTGACCACTCTATTCCCCATTTCAAAGCAGCACAGTTATAATGGATGAGTTTACATGGTTCAAGTTATAGCAGGTGTTCCACAAATTAACTTTTTTTAAATATACTTTTATTGGTGCATTGTAATCCCACACCACAATTCCCACAGCACTTGGTGAGCTTCTCACCAGCTCCTTCCCCACTCCTGCCCCTTCCCCTATACTTTTTATTAAGATTGGCACTGATAATTCCATATATGTACATCGTTTCAATGGAAGTGTTTCCTTCATTAATTCTCCATCCTCTCCTATGAATTAACTTTTAAAATTCAAGTTCCTGAGCCATTTTCTTGGTCAGCCTGAGGAGATAATTAAAACATCTAGTTGCATTCAGGGAGACATAAAACATATTCAAATTTGCAGTCTAAAGTTTCTCAAACACAAATGTGCCTAGTCATGAGGGAGTCCTGTGAAATGCAGGTTCTGATTCAGGAAGCCTGGGGCCGACGTGCTGGGTTTCTTTTTTTTTTTGGTGGTACTGGGGATTGAACTCAGGGGCATTCTACCTCCGAGCTATACCCCCAGCCCTATTTTTTATTCTTTATTTTGAAACCGAGTCTCACTAAGTTGCGGAGTGCCTCACTAGGTCGCTGAGGCTGGCCGCGAACCCGGATCCTCCGGTCTCAGCCTCCCGAATGCTGGGATTACAAGCGTGCGCCACCACGCCCGGCCTCTTTCTTCTTTTTTTTTATACTTGTATGGGTGCATTCTAGTCTCACATCATAATGCAGTTAATAGTGATGATGACATACTTGCACACAGTACTTTTTTGTTGTCCATTATAATTAAACATAATCGAATTCATTGTGACATATTCATAAATGCACATAATTTGATCATTTTCATTTCCCATTTCTTTCTCCTTCCTTCTGCATTCTCTACTCTACTCCCTTCTATTTTCATGAGATCTCCCCACCCATCCCCTCCCTTCTTTTTTCTCCCTAGCTTCCACATATGAGAGGAAAATATGACCCTTGATTTTCTGTGTCTGGCTTATCTTACTTAGCATGATATTCTCCAGTTCCACCCATTTTCCCGAAAATGACAATTTCATTCTTCTTTGGGGCTGAGTAAAATTCCACTGTGTATATATAACACATTTTCTTTGCCCATTCAGCTGATAGTGGACTCCCAGACTGGTTTCTTAACTTGGCAATTGTGAATTATGCTGCTATAAGCATGGATATGCATGTAACTGCTGTAGTATGCTGACTTTGGCTCTTTGGATAAACAGAGTGGTTAGATGCTGTGTTTCTAAGTGTCCAGGTGATGGCCATGCTGCAGGCCCAAGGGTCCCACTTAGAAAGCAAGGCCAGAGAGTTTGAGTGCCGCAGTAGTGTTAGTGTGGAAGAGAAACACAAGGACTTTGAACTCGGCCAGAATACACCCAAGTAAGTTATCACAGTTGAGAAGCGACATATTTTGTGAACTTTTTGTCCTTTACTAGACATAATGTTTACAAGGGAATACTAAGCATTTTTTCCCATTGTATCCATTCTTATCAGGTCAGGGGGAAGGATGTAAAGTGGTTCCTCTTACAGATTTTACCTAAGGTGAAACCAACCTGCGGACTTTGCTCAGCTATCCTCAAACACACACACCAAGGAGGTGGGGTCCAGAGGAAGAAAGCTCCAGCAACCCAGTAGTGACCGGAACGGCTCTCCAACAAGCTTCTCAGCTGACTGTGCGCTTTCTGGAAACACCAAGGGCCAGACCCAAGTTGGCAGCACCTTAGTAAGGAGCTTGCTGTGTCTCAGTGCAGATTCTGAAGCAACTCAGGGAATGGTGGATTTTAGGACCCGTCCCTACCCTTAAAATTCATGGCCTTCAGCATTGGCAAAGTTAGACCTCCTATAGCAGGCAACAGCCAGAGGAAAAAATGAAGCAATTACTTGGAGTACCCAAGTAGAGGTGGGTTTGGGGTTGTTGGGGGTTTTTTTGTTTTTTTTTTTTATAGAATTATATTATTTAACTGTTAAGTTGCTGCTTTAATGTAGAGTTCAGTATTTTCCCATCTACGGGTGATAGTCTATTGGTGAATCATGAAATAATATTCATGAGTCAGAATTAGGCTATTTAAAAATGCAGTGGGCATGGGCACATTGCCGTTTAAAGGAGTATTGTTTCATGAAAATTCTCAGGGGTAGGTGTACATGCATGCTGAATTATGTTGTAACAGGAGTCATACATTATAATAGAGGAGGTGGTTTTTTGTTTGGTTGGTTTTTTTTTTTTTTTTTTTTTTTTGCGGTACTGGGGATTGAACTCAGGGGCATTCTACCTCCAAGATACCCCCCCAGCCCTATTTTTTATTCTTTATTTTTGAAACCGAGTCTCACTAAGTTGCGGAGGGCCTCACTAGGTAGCTGAGGCTGGCCGTGAACCCGGATCCTCCAGTCTCAGCTTCCCGAATGCTGGGATTACAAGCGTGCACCACCACGCCCGGCTGAGGAGGTGGTTTTAATGCCCTTATTGTTTGCAATCTATTTTTACTGTCTGGCATTTGATTGCCTTTGCTAGATGAAGTCAGTGTAAACAGCCTTTTCGAATGTTTCATTGCACCTTCCATTTTAAATTCCTTGAACTCATGTAGTATGTTTAATCCGCATATATAATAGTAAGTTCTCTAGGCAATACATCATATTGACAGATCACAAGTAATCTCCACTCTAAACTATTCCTGGGTATTGTACCCAGTCCTCAACTGATTGCTCAATAAATCTACTAGCCACTTAACAGGACAGTGAGGACTTTTCAAATTACAAGAGCACCATCTTCTGGTGAAATATTTTCTTTGTTGGGATAGTATTAACAGAACTACCAAAAATGTCCTGATTTTTCTGGCAAAATTTGCAGTTACATCACAAATACTCTGAAATTGTGTAGAGACCCTGATTGCATTCAGGAGTTTCCCTACATCCTTCTGACCAGAGTCCTTTTATCCCGTAAGAGGGAAAGGAGCTAGTCTGTCCTTTCTGGTTTTCCGTTAAACTAAGCGGGTTTCAAGTTTCAGCTCCTCCTTGAATTCCAGCCTGCTGAGACATCCCTCTAGAATCAACCAAAATGGAGCCTCTCACTGCTCTCCCGTTAAAATGTTCCGGGCCCAAAGCTAAGGTATTTGCAGTTTTGCTGTCTATGGTTCTATGCACAGTAATGCTATTTCTTGTCCAACTAAAATTCCTGAAACCTAAAACCAACAGCTTTTATACCTTTGAAGTGAAGGACGCAAAAGGAAATATCGTTTCTCTGGAAAAGTTTAAAGGCAAAGTAAGTTGCACCTTCTGATTTTATTTCTATTGTTCTTCCATGTCTCTGCTTATTCTCGTCATAGGATCAATGTCTTGCCATTATGTTACTAACGTTAGAATTTAGTTCTCAAAGTAATGTTATTAGCACATCAGTCTAGTTATCAGAGTTCTGAAGAGTTTATATACTTCTACTTGATAAATTATCTAATTTTTCTCAAAAAGTGCTTTAGCTTTTGTCCTGAATTAATACTTTGTTGTCTAGAAAATGCTTATAGTTAGTAATGTAAATATGGTGACATTAATAAAAATATTAATTCTATTATCTAGCAATATTTAAAAGCACTCTGTCAATGACCACCTCACTTAAAAAATATCTTTTATGCATTCCTAATGCTTTTAATATTTCAAAGTCTTAACTCACACATCTGGGTTATGGTTTTCAATAAAATTGTGCATATTTAAAAATGTGAAATAACCTCCTCAGAGGTTATATTCTCCCAGACTAGGTTAGGATTTTAACTACATGTGAGAGTTTTTTTAATCCTTTGCTTCACTTTCCGGTTGGATTTTTTTCTTTTTCCGGGAGGTTACGCTAGTTGTAAACGTGGCTAGTGACTGCCAGCTCACAGACAGAAATTACTTAGCACTGAAGGAACTGCACCGAGAATTTGGACCATTCCACTTCAGCGTCCTGGCTTTCCCATGCAATCAGTTTGGAGAATCGGAGCCCCGCTCAAGCAGGGAAGTGGAATCGTTTGCAAGAAAAAACTATGGAGTAACATTCCCCATCTTCCACAAGATTAAGATTCTAGGAACTGAAGCAGAACCTGCGTTTAGGTTTCTTGTTGGTAAATATCTACCTTGCTTCATCAGTATAATGTTTTTAATTGCTTTTCAGTTTTAAACAAATGTACTAAGACTATACTTTTCTATTTCATTTGAAATGTTTTTTGGGGGAAATTTTCATAAAACCATCAAAGAGCCAGAATTTCATCCTTTGTAACTCTGTAGAAGCTATGCTTCTCTGAAATTGACGCTTTAATTTCTTAGATGGCAAAAAAAAAAAAAAAATGCTACAATGCATTTTATTCCTTATGAGCATCTTCCTGAAAACTTTACTCGACGTACGGCTATGGCTTTGACCACAAAATATCTCAATTCTCCTTTTATTCAGCTAACATTTGAGGAAATGTCCCTCTTCATTATTAAAGGTGCACATTTCATGAACATTGCTGAGCATTGTTAACTGAACATATCTTTGTTATTAATTTATGTTGCCTTCCTTGTATGAGACATTATCTTCAAAAATGAATATCTGTTTGCCAGGTTTTTGTTAGAATTCAACACAATAAAACTTGATTTTTCAGAAGGCAGTGATGTTAGTTTCTCTACAGTTAAGTTACCCACAGAAATCTATTTAAAGACGTCCCAAGATTAGTTAGCATAAAGATGATATGGTGCAGTGACATTATAGGCTTTGGCCTCAGACTATCTAGGTACAAACCTCTGCTCAGTTGCTTTTGTTCTGTGACTTTAGGCACATGATTTAACTCCTCTGTGCCAGTTTTCCCATTTGTAAAATGAGTCTATAAATAAAAACCTATCTCCGAAGACTTTTTTTTTTTTTTTTGAGGACTAAATGCATTAAAATACTTACACACTGCTCACTCTTTGCCAGACACCACTCTAAAGGACAGTCAGCTGATGTTCTCTCAGCTAAGTCATTCTGGTGACATCTGTAGTCCTATGTTCACTATAAACAATTTAAGTTTTGATAAAAACTACGACCTCAGGCCTATCAAACTCCAATCCAACAAATGAGATATTCTATGATAGTTTATATAAGTACACCATCAGAAGCTTCCAAAAGCATTATATTTAATATCTAGGGAAAGCTGATGTAGGCCTAACACCATGAATAGCAGCCAGAGTGAAGTCTTCATTCCTTTTACTTCTGGGGAACAGTGAAGGAAAAAAAGCCCTTCAATCATTCCTCAATTTTAGCAACCAAATACTTGGCACAATAGCCCCTAAGTTATTCTTTTTCATCATTAATAGAGTTTGTGAAACCCCACTTACCCTATGTAACCAAAAAGGTAACAATCTCCGATAACCCCATTATTCTGTGCAATTAAAATGCACTAATATAAAAAATAACAGTGGAGCCAGGCGTGATAGCACATGCTTGTAATCCCAGCATTTGGAAGGCTGAGACCAGAGGATCCCGGTTTGCGGCCAGCCTCAGCTACTTAATGAGGCACTCTGCAACTTAGTGAGACCCTGTTTCAAAATAAAGAATAAAAAATAGGGCTGGGGGTATAGCTCGGAGGTAGAATGCCCCTGAGTTCAATTCCCAGTACCGCAAAAAAAAAAAAAAGAATAACAGTGGTATAAGTTTTTACTGAAATTAGATGGGGAGGGGAATAATGCCCAGAGGTTAAGAGCACAAGCTCTGGAGGAGGAAACCTGTCTCATCCACTCTCTAACTAGTCACATGATCTTGAGTCTCAGCCCCTTTTTCTCATCTGCAAAATGGGAATAATCATAATGCCCATCCCAGAGGGCTGCCACAAAGATTAAACAGGAAGATGCGCTTGAAGCATTGAGCATACTTTACCAGTCACATAATAAGCACTTGATAAGTCTGAGTTGTAGTTATGTCTTTTCCTGATGTTCTTCAATAATATTAACCTAAGTCCTGGGTAATAGAAATGAAAAAAAATCTACATTTCTTATATAAATTAAGTTTATAAAAAGGATTTTGTAATTTCCAAAAATAAAATGACTAATTAGAAGTCTTTATCATTTTCAGCTATATAATATATAACCATTAAAAAACATCCATATATTTAAGATGAAAAGTAATCCATACATTCCCATTACCAAGGACTTTTAGAACATTTTATCGTAAAAATGTTAAGTTGAGTTGGTGACAAGGTAAATTTGTTTAGATTAAAAAATTTTAAATGAACAATTTTTATGTTTTTAGACCAGTAGAGTGATAGTGAAACCTCATTACTCAAACTTTGTGTTCTGCTTTGTTTAGTTGTTTTAGTTTTTTATATTATGGCAATCCTGAAGCCTGAATCTAAAATTGTTACTCATGCAGATACTTATAAAAAATAAAAATCTTGACAAAAATAAATATGCTCATGAAAATACGTTCTGAATATTTCAGACTCTTCAAAGAAGGAACCAAGGTGGAATTTTTGGAAGTATCTGGTCAACCCTGAGGGTAAAGTTGTGAAGTATTGGAGGCCAGACGAGCCCATCGAAGCCATCAAGCCGGACATAGCAAAACTGATTAGACAAATCATCCTAAAAAAGAAGGAGGACCTTTGAAAATGCCACTGAACTACTCTAATGCAATAGTCAGAACAGAGGGATGGCTCCATGATGATCTGGTCACAATTAAATGTGGCACTGAAGGATATTTTTGTTTTTATGTTGTCTTGCTAGTTAGTTGTAATGAATATCCCAGGAAAGACATGTCACCCAAAGCAAAAAAAAAGAATAGCCAAAGAATCGAAGTGAAATGTTACTTTACCTGACCGTACCCCCCCCCAAAATTCAGAACACACAGTCAACAATGATGCATTTCAATATCAAGCACATATCAAGATTGTTGAATTTGGCATTTTCTGGGATTGTACTTTATGGAAATGCTAACACCAAGATCGTTGTTTGAATTCAAGAACTCTATGTGTGACTGAAACTTATGGAGTAACTAACTATAAGTGGCTTTTGATGTTATAAAGCATGTTAAAAATATAAAATAGGTACACATTGATTCAAATCCTTATATATCTTTGTTTCATTTTCTACAGTATGGGTTTCTAGTGTGTCTTACTATATCTGGCCAAATAGTCATTTGTATAATATTTGAAAAAGCCCTAGTCATTTTTAATATCTCTCTCCATTTTTTCAAGAAGCAACTCAAATTCCAAAAATAGAATATTACCAGTTGAATAAGTCTTTTATTTTCTGTACTGGGGATTAAACCCAGGGGCATTCTACCTCCAAGCTACACCCCTTCAGCCCTTTTTACTTTTTATTTTGAAACAGGGTCTCTCGAAGCTACTGAGGGTTTCTCTCTAAGTTGCTAAGGCTGGCCTCAAAGCTGTGATCCTTCTGTTTCAGTCTCCCAAGTACTGGGATTACAGGTGTGTGCCACCATGCCCAGCAACCCTTATGTTTTAGTAAAAACCCCAAATATAGGGAAAAGACATTATATGATCATTTAGCTGATTTCTAATAGGTTGATTTTGGCTGCAAATATACTCTGACTAAACTGGTCATTTGGAAAGAATTCAATGTGTGTCATTCTGATAGCTAAAATAGTAAAAATTAACTGTGAATAGTCAAAACACTAATGTAAAGGTGCAGGGGAGGGAGGGTTGCAATTACATGTAGACCTTTGGTAGAGACACAATAGACTTTTTCTCCCAAAGTCATGATCGTTATATTTTTGTCAGCCTTATAATTACTAACAAAACAACCTGCCAAGTATGGTAAAGGTTAACTATTAGCCTCCCCCCCCCCCATGAAATATGTATTCATTTCATAAAAGAATAGAAAGACTGAAGCAAAAAGTATGTGTCCATGTGCACATGCGTGTGTGTGTGTATGTGTGTGTGTAAATGTTGTCATGTAAAATTTGACTAAAAAGGAAGAAGACCCAATTTAAACATCCTGTGCCTTGACTCCCAAATTCTGATCTAATGGAGAAAGTGAAGCTATTTTCGTGGTTAGTTCAGTGATACCACCAGGAGACCGTTCTCATGTGTGTTTGGACTGAAGTTTTCAGAGAAACAAAATGTTTCCTGGAGCACCTTCTGCTTCAAAGTATGTATCGAACTCCCCAGCTCTCAATGTGTTTAGTGAGATCTTTGGTGGAGGTGGGAACATAGTTTTCATCGGGTAATGGGTGACGGGTGACGGGTGACAGGGACTTAGAGGGAAAGCCTGGAGAATGCCACATCAGCAAACCTGCTTCCCCCTCTCCCCAGCTGCATGACCTCAGTCACCTACCTACTGTAACTTCAGTTCCTCATCTAAAAAATTAAGTAGGATGTTGAGTGAAACAAAAGCCCCTTCCAACTCTAAAAGTCAATGAACACACAGACATACCAGGAAAGAAATCAGAACCTAGATTGTTGGCAAACAAATAGGAGTCACCTAAGAAGTCTGTGTGTCCTTTGCAAATTTACCCCAAAAGCCTGGTAGCGATTTGAATTTGAAGCCTCTAAGCAAAATTTTGATGAGGGCACCCCCCTCCAAGTGTTGCTTCCAGGGCATTGTTGCCCCCACTGGCCGCTTCCTTGAGCCCCTACCAGCGCTGCGGCCCTGCATTAGTGATGGGAGCAGAAATGCATGTGCCAGCACCACAGGGGCAGCACAGACTCCCCACTGCAGATGTGACAGACACGCCCGAGGTGGCCTTGACTGTCCTGGTGAGTGTGATTCAGATACCCACCCTGCCCTCAGTCACTAGTCCTTTCCAAAGCCAGGTACAGTGGGTTTCTTCACCTACAATTTCCAACCCTGGTTGCCTTATCTGACCTACAGCCTCTACATTAGTCAGTCTCCTCTTTCCCTGTGGCTCTGCAGAGCAGACAGGTAGGGCTTTAAAGTGTGTCCTAAACTAGGCGTGTTGGCACGCACCTGTAATCCCAGTACTTGAGAGACAGACAGGAGGACTGCAGGTTTGAGGACAGCCTCAGTAAGGTAGTGAGCCTCTCAGCAACCTAGGGAAACCCTGTTTTAAAACAAAAAATAAAACGGGGGGGGGGGGCGGTGTAGCTCAGAGGTAGAATGCCCCTAGGTTCAATCCCCAGTACTACAAGAAGGAGGAGGAGGGG
>PVLC010044796.1:0-12025 GCA_004027655.1 Graphiurus murinus | reverse complement strand
CCTCACTAAGTTGCAGAGTGCCTCACTAGGTAGCGGAGGCTGGCCGTGAACCCGGATCCTCCGGTCTCAGCCTCCCGAATGCTGGGATTACAAGCGTGTGCCACCACGCCCGGCTTATTCTTTATTTTGAAACAGGGTCTCACTAAGTTGCGGAGGCTGGCCGAGAACCTGGGATCCTCCTGTCTCAGCCTCCCAAGTACTGGGATTACAAGTGTGCACCACCACGGCCAGCCTAGGATGCAATTTGGTTGTTTTATCCAGTAGCAGGATAGATTTTGGTTGAAACATTCAGGCTGTCTTATCTGGTCCACTTTGTCATGTCTTTTTTTTTTTTTTTGTATTGGAGTTTGAGCTCCAGGGCATTCTACCTCTGAGCTACATCCTCAGCCCTATTTTATATTTTGTTTTGAAAAGGGTCTCACTAAGTTGCTGAGGTTGGTCGAAAACCTGAAATTCTCCTGTCTCAGCCTTCTAAGCACTGGGATTACAAGCATGCACTACCATCCCCAGCTTGTCATGTCTCGAAGAAGGCTGGATGAGGATCAGTAGTACAGCTATGGCCACAGAAGCAGGAAGCTCACCTGGCCCACACTGGCCTCAGCATAGTGGGATCATGGGCATCAGCACACTGTCTGATTGTATTCAAATACTGTGAATTACATCTTAATGAACACTGTCATTATTTAGGCAACTCAATCTTCTGATTATCTTTGTGGAAGATAAATTAATGTTCAGTTTCTGTGTTAACAGGAGGAGAATTAGATGGTCTAAAAAAGAAAACAAAACAAAAGACTGGAACCAGGAGTGGTGGCACACACCTGTAATTCTAGTACCTTGGGAGGCTGTGACAGGAGGATTGTGGATTCATGACCAGCTTCAGGAACTTAGTGAGGCCCTCCACAACTTAGTGGGACCCTGTTTCCAAATTAAAAATAAAATACGCCGGGCGTGGTGGCGCACACTTGTAATCCCAGCATTTGGGAGGCTGAGACCGGAGGATCTGGGTTGGAGGCCAGCCTCAGCTACCTAGTGAGGCACTCCACAACTTAGTGAGACCCTGTTTCAAAATAAAGAATAAAAAATAGGGCTGGGGGTATAGCTCGAAGGTAGAATGCCCCTAAGTTCAATCCCCAGTACCACACACACACAAAAAAAGATAGGTTACAAGTCAGGTGTGATGGCATATGACTATAATTCCAGGACTTGGAAAGCTGAGACAATAGCTGCGGGTTTGAGGCCAGCCTCAGCAATTTAGCAAGACCCTGTTTTGAAATAAAAAATAAAATATGGCTGAGGGTGTAGCTCAGAGATAAAATACCCCTGAGTTCAATCCCTAGCACCAAAAAAAAGAAAGAAAAAAAAGTTACAGAAAAAGTGAATAATCCTACAATCCTATTAATACAGCTGGCCTTTACCACAAACTGAATTCATATTCTCAAAATGTTTGCATGCATGCATGCATACGTGTGTGTGTGTGTGTGTGTGTGTGTGTGTGTGTGTGTGTAGACTGGAATGCTTGTGATATATATGTGGTAAATTTGGTAAAATGTTTTTGAAAGTATATATTATAATATATGTGCAGATATTCTTAAAATTCTTAAAATTTTATTCTGAAAATTCCTTGTGACCAATGTCACTTGATCTGATAGAGGGCAGCATGGTCTTGACATTCTAGCAACAGATCCTGAAACACGGGCTGTGATCCCAGTTTTGCTTGCTAAAGAAGCAGACCAATTTAGCCTTAACCCGAGTAACACTCATTAAGAGTTTACCTCCTGGCCAGGCACGGTGGCACACGCCTGTAATTCCAGCACTTGGAAGGCTTGAGATAGAAGGATCTCAGGTTTGAGAGTCAGCCTCAGCCTTTTTTTTTTTTTTTCTTTTTGTACTGGGGATTGAACCCAGGGGTGTTCTACCACCAAGCTACACCCGAGCCCTTTTTACTTTTTGTTTTGAAACAGGTTCTTTCTAGGTTGCTCAGAGTCTCGCTAAATTGTCTCAGCATCCCAAGTACTCAGATTACAGGCATGTGCCACCATGCCCAACTCAGCCTCGGATTTAGCAAGACCCTCAGCAACGTAACCAGACCCTGTTTTAAAATACAAAAGTAAAAAGGGCTAAGAGTATAGCTCAGAGGTAGAATGCCCCTGGGTTAACTCTAGTACCAAAAAGTAAAAAAAAAAAAAAAAAAAAAAGAGTTCCACACCTTACTGAAACAGTGTGGTATAGTTTTGGCCATTACCTGCCATATAATCTTGGGCAAATTAACTTAAAACTTATTGGGTCGAGTTCCGATGCCTTTTCTGCAAATGGGAACAATAATAACTAACTCAGAGGGTTGCTGTAAGGATAAATTGAGACACAGTTCATTAAGTGCCTAGAACAAGGTCTGGCGTGTAGTATTTGCAATGAATGGCAGCGTCATTACTTTCTGTCCCAAGTGAGTATGATAATACTCTCCCCAAAGTGGCAAGGCACTTAGTTCCAATAAAAACTTACTTAAAAAGTTTTCAGATCTAGCTGGGTGTGGTGGCACGCACCTGTAATCCCAGTACCTGGGAATCTGAGACAGGAAGATTGCAGGGTCCAGGACAGCCTCAGCAAGCAGCGAGACTCTCATCAACCTAGTAAGACCATGTTTCCAAATATAAATAAAAAGGGCTGGGGGTATAGCTCAGAGGTAGAATGCCCCTGGGTTTAATCCCCAGTACTGCAAAAAATAAGTAAATAAATAAATAAAAATAAAAAAGTAAATCTGAATACTGTGTGTGTGTGTGTGTGTGTGTGTGTGTGTGTGTTTTACTGGGGATTGAACCCAAAGGCAGTCTACCTCCTAGCTACACCTCCAGCCCTATTTTATTCTTTTTATTTTTAAACAGGGTCTCACTAAGTTGCAGAGGGCCTCACTAAGTAGCTGAAGCTGGCTGTAAACCTTCGATCCTCCTGTCTCAGCCTCCCAAGTACTGGGATTACAAGCGTGTGCCACCATGCCCGGCTCAGACCTACCATTTGACAACATATGGGAAACATAGGGCCAACAAATGAAAAGCATACAAAGAGGAGCCCCTGACTTTCTGAATTTTTTTTTTTTTTTTTTTTTTTTGGTGGTGCTGGGGATTGAACTCAGGGGCATTCTACCTCTAAGCTACACCTCCACCCTATTTTTTATTCTTTATTTTGAAACAGGGTCTCACTAAGTTGCGGAGTGCCTCACGAGGTAGCTGAGGCTGGTCGCAAAGCTGGATCCTCCGGTCTCAGCCTCCCGAATGCTGGGATTACAAGCATGCACCACTACTACACCCAGCTACCTTTTAAATTTTATGAAGTATAATTAGAAAAAGAATTTTCTTTTAATGTTGCAAATGTAATCCCCTAATGCTAATACTGGTTAAAATTAAAATTAAATCTAGATAAAATTCCATTTCTAGCAGAAGAGACTGTGTCAGTATCAAACACAACAAATAAAATTGCTTTTAAAATCAGAGGCTTCAAAGTCAAGTTTTAAGGACTCTGTCCTAATATTTTAGGTGAGTTCTAATATTTTAGGTGGTAGAAATTCCCATAAAGTTGGAAAGAGACAGAACTTTTGTAGTTAAAGCATTTAGATGTTAGAATAAAAATTCATTTAACAAATTATGTTGTTTGTAACAAGCATTTTCCCTTCTGATTATCATATTACTTAGACAAATACAATTTGTGTGTGTGTGTGTGTGTGTGTGTGTGTGTGTGTGTGTGTGTGGTACTGAGGATTGAGTCCAGGGTGCTCTACCTCTAAGTTACACCCTCAGCCCTATCATTCATTCATTCATTCATTCAGTGGTACTAGGATTTGAACCCAAGGATATTCTACCTCTGAGCTCTCCCTCCAGACCTATTTTATTTTTTATTTGGAAACAGGGTCTTGCTAAGTTACTGAGGGCCTTGCTAAATTCCAGAGGCTGGCCTTGAACACACAATCGTCCAATCTCAGCCTCCCAAGTATTTGGATCACAGGCGTGCACCACCATGCTCAGAGACAAATGCAGTTTGGAATTGATGCTGCTGCTCCCCACTCCCTCACCTCCACTCGCTGTCTAACCATTCCGTTCTGGCTTCTGGTCCGTCATTCCACTGTGCTCACCAGCGACCTACATATTGCGAAATCTGGGGGACATTTCTGTGTTCTCCTGTTACTTAACCTCCCAGTGGCATTTGACTCTGTTTTCCAGGTTCTCCTTTTGGAAACATGCTCTTTCCAAGGCTTCCATGACAAGTATCTCTGGTTTGCGTCTTCATCCCCTGCTGCTCCCTCTCTGACTCCTCCACACTAACCATCTTGCAGCCTCTAGGCCAAACCATGACCTTTCCTTCCCTCTGCCCACCTACTTCTTCTGTGCCCTTCAGTTCCCATCCATTCTTATCTACCTCGGGGAAACCTCCCTCCGTCTCCTCGTGACAGAAAGTGTCCTTGTAACACATTCTCTTGGGGGGGAGAAGATGAAACCCAAGGGCTCTCAACCACTGAGCTACACTCAGCCCTTTATTAGTGTAGGGTGTGTGGGGGGGTGGGGGTGGGGGGGTTGTATGTGTTTTGCTGGGAATTGAACCCAGGGCTGTTCAACCTCTGAGCTATATCCCCAGCCTTATTTTATTTTATTTTCGGTACTGGGGCTTGAACTCAGGGGCATTCTACCTCCGAGCTACACCCCCAGCCCTATTTTTTATTCTTTATTTTGAAACCGGGTCTCACTAAGTTGCGGAGTGCCTCACTAGGTAGCTGAGGCTGGCCGCGAACCCGGATCCTCTGGTCTCAGCCTCCCGAATGCTGGGATTACAAGCGTGCGCCACCACTCCCGGCTTTTACTTTTTATTTTCAAATAGAGTTTCATTAGGTTGCTGACAGTCTCACTAAATTGCTGAGGCTGATTTTGAACCTGCAAACCTCCTGTCTCAGACTCCCAAGTACTGGGATTACAGGGATGCACCACTACCCTCAGCTTTATTACTATTACTATTACTATCATCATCATTATTGTTGTTGTTGTTGTTTGTGTATGTGAGTGTATGGTACTGAGGATTAAACTCAAAGACATTCTACCTCCGAGCTACACCCTCAGTCCTATTTTATTCTTTTATTTTGAAACAGGGTCTCATTAAATTGTGATGGCCTCTCTAAGTTGCTGAGGCTGGGATGTGCGATCCTCCTGTCTCAGACTCCCAAGTACTGGGATTACAATCATGCACCACTATGCCCAGATTTTAGCTAGGGTTTTAGTTAGATTTTAGTTAGGGTCTCGCTAACTGCTGAGGCTGGCCTCGAACTTGGATCCTCCTGTCAGCCCACCATCCCTGGTTGTAACATATTCTTTCATAATGCTTAGCACAGCTACAACTTTACCTTCTGTAGTGTGGCTTCTTTTTTTCTTTTTTGTTGTTTTGGGGATTGAACCCAAGGGAATTTATCTCTGACTGACATTCTTCAGCCCTTTTATTTTGTTTTGTTTTGAAACAGGGTCTCACTAGATTGCTAAGAGTCTCACAATATTGAGGAGGCTGGCCTCAAACCTGCAATCTTCCTGTCTCAGCCTCCCAAGTACTGGAATTACAGGCATGTGCCACCACGCCTGGCTTAGTGTGACTTTTTCAGTGAGCTATCTCTCCCCTCAGACAGTAAGCTCCTTGAAGAGAGACACCCATTTATTTTTGCTTTCATTGTATTCCCCAAACTTACCATATCCCCCAATACATAATATATGTACTCAATAATTCTTTCTTTCTTTTTTTTTTTCCTGTGGTGTTGGGGATTGAACCTAGGTCCTCATGCATGCTAGGCAGGTGCTCTACCACTGAGCTACATCCCCAACTCTAATAATTATTTCTTAGATGTATAAATGGATGAATGTAAACCAGGCATGGTGGCATACACTTGTAATCCCAGTACTTGGGAGGCTGAGACAGGAGGATCACAGGTCTGAGGACAGCCTCAGCAAATAGTGAGACTCTCGTCAACCTAACGAGACCCTGTTTCAAATAAAAATAAAATAGGGCTGGGGATGTAGCTTGGAGGTAGAATGCTCCTGGGATAAATACACACACACACACACACACACACACACACACACACAGAGTGAATGTGTATTTATATGGTGATTTATTGGCTTCCCTGTTTATTGTCTGTCTTCCTCCAGCTCCATGAGAGCAAGAAATATTTATTTTGTTCACAACTGTATATGGTTCCTAACCATAGTGCATTTATACAGTAGGAAATATAATAAATTAATTTTTAAATGAATTACAGAATAAATGAGTAAATTACTCTGCAAAGGATATATTCTAGTAGTTCTACTGTCAGTATGATAGTGTTTGGAACTGTGTGTGTGTGTGTGTGTGTGTGTGTGTGTGTGTGTGTGTGTGTGTGTGTGTTACTGGGGATTGAACCCAGGGGCATTCTACCACTGAGCTATACCCCCAGCTTATTTTTTTATTTTGAGATAGGGTCTCACTAAGTTACCCAGACTGACCTCAAACTTGAAAACAAGTGTACAGAGAACCACTTTCAGATTGGGATATATATTTAAACACACAGCTCAGGGCTATGAAATGCCATAATACTAAGGTTATATAGCATTAAAAGGCAAATTGCCTCATAAATTTTTAGAGAACTGTAAACAGCATCCTAGTATCTCTGAGGAAACCTTTCTCTAAAGCTCCAAGCCTCGTGGTGACTCAGATAAAGAAAATGGCCTCCTTCCTTTCAATCTCTCCATTCTCTGTTCCAGAGGGTCAAAAGGAAACCATCTCATTTTAAGATTTAAGCTTTATTTGATGCGGTTTCTATCAAGTTAACCTAAGAGCAAGAGTGGCTGTGGGTATAACCCAGTGGGAGGACATGGGCTTAGCATGCATCAGACCCTGGGTTAAATCTCTTTTTTTTTTTTTTTTTTTTTTTTTCAGTACTGGGGGTTGAACTCAGGGACATTCTACCTCCGAGCTATACCCCAAGCCCTATTTTTTTTATTCTTTATTTGGAAACCGGGTCTCACTAAGTTGCGGAGTGCCTCACTAGGTAGCTGAGGCTGGCCTCGAACCCGGATCCTCCGGTCTCAGCCTCCCAAATGCTGGGATTACAAGCGTGCCACACCACGCCCGGCCCTGGGTTCAATCTCTAGCACCACAAAAACAAAAACAAAACTAAAAGCAAGAAAAGCTGTTTCAGGTTGGCATGATAATAGAAAGTGTTTAGCTACATTCCAGTTTAATGATAGAAAACAATTACATTTTAGTTTCCTCATTGAACTAATACAGTTAATATTTATTTATTTATTTATTTATTTATTTATTTATTTATTTATTTTTGTGGTACTGGGGATTGAACCCAGGGACATTATACTTCTGAGCTACACCTTCAGGCCTTTTTATTTTTTGTTTTGAAACAGGGTCTTACTAGGTTACTGAGAATCTCACTACATTGCTGAGGTTGTCCTCAAACCTGTGATCCTCCTGTCTCAGCCTCCCAAGTGCTGGGATTACACGTGTGTTCCACCACGTCCAGCATTGATATTCTTCTTGCCAAGAAAAAAAATTCCAAGTAGTCTTGACTACTGATATTTTAACCAGTTTACCCTTTTGTATTTTGAGTGAAACGTACTATATGATGGACCACAGAATATCTTCCAAAGCTTGAGAGACTCTAACTGTTGGGGGCTAGTGTAAGAGTGAGATAACCCAGAGACCTAAACCTGCAGCATAATGGAGTTTCTTCAAATTTGGTATCAAGAGAAGCAGCTGACAACTGGAGATAACCTCTTTATCCTCAGGGCTAGAAACAAGCTGGCAGAAGCGTTCACTAACTACATTTACTTGCAAATTCTCCTAAGGGAATGACTGTATTGCACATGGGTCATTTTTCCTAACATGCTACTATGTGAACAAGTTCCTAGGATCTTGTAAAATGTTGAGTTCTGAACCTCAATATAAGTATAAAAATGCCAGCCTGTCCATTGCATATCCCAGCTACCAAAAATAGGAGCTTAACTATTCACCAAAAATGGAAACCCAATAACACTTGTGATTTATTAGAGCATAATCTTCATTTTATAAGACCTTAAGCCTCAAAGAGATATTTACCCAAAATTGGCATCCAGTAACAGCACCTTGAGATATCCCTGTTTTGGCAGCATCTGTAGACAGATCTGGTTACAGTTAAATAAATCTAATGCTGGAGCCACTGACCTCAGGAAGACAGGTGTCTTGTCCGACAGCAGGTCCACATTCTGTGCCTTGAGGAATGTGCTTGACTGAACTGCTTTGAAGCCAGGTCTGCTCGCTCAGGGACCTGGCCAGCAGGGTAGCCCCTCACAAAGAAGAGTTTGCTAAAAGAATGAGAATCATATTTGCCAAAAGAAATATTTGCTTGGCTGAATAAAATGCAATACCATTAGTTAATTTATTAGTTATTTATGTTGATTAAATGTGCCAAGTATTTGACAGGCCACAGAAATGCAAACATTACTGGCATTGAATCTCTCTCATCAATGAGCAATGTAGTAGTTCAAAATTGAAGGACCCAGAATAGATATATCTATATTTTATATAGCCTGTATAATCTTTTTTTTTTTTGCGGTACTGGGGATTGAACTCAGGGGCATTCTATCTCCGAGCTACACCCCCAGCCCTATTTTTTTTTATTCTTTATTTTGAAACCGAGTCTCACTAAGTTGTGGAGTGCCTCACTAGGTAGCTGAGGCTGGACGTGAACCCGGATCCTCTGGTCTCAGCCTCCCGAATGCTGGGATTACAAGCGTGCGCCACCACACCCGGCTGCCTGTATAATCTTTAAAGCCCATTTCAGGGTTTTCTCTCTTTGTTCATTCATTTAGGAAAACTTTATTGGGGTCCCCAAACCATGTTAGGGATTTGAACTACAATGATGAGAATACAGTCCCTGTCACCAGCTGTTTCTAGTGTAGAGAGAAGGTAAGTGGGGTAGACAGGGCCAGATCCCTAAAGACATTGTAATCCAGGCTAACCAAGAACTGCATCAGAAAGGAACTATTAGGCAATCAAAGGAAGAAAGAAACATGATTAATTTTTATTATTATTATTTTTTTAGCAGTACTGGGGATTGGACTCAGGGACATTCTACCTCTGAGCTATACCCCTAACCCAATTTTTTCTTCTTTTTTTAGTTTGTCTTCTTTTTGCAGTATTGGGGAGTGAACCTAGGGGAATTCTACCTCCAAGTTACACCCCCAGCCCTATTTTTTATTTTTTATTTTGAAATAGGGTCTCACTAAGTAGCTGAGGCTGACTGCAAACCCTCGATCCTCCTGTCTCAGCCTCCCAAATACTGGGATTACAAGCATGCACCACCACGCCTGGCTTGATTTTTTATTCTTTATTTTGAAACAGAGTCTCACTAAGTTGCAGAGGGCCTCACAAGTTGCCAAGGCTGACCTCAAACCTGCAATTCTCCTGTCTCAGCCTCCCAAGTACTGGGATTATAAGTGTGTGCCACCACGCCTGGTTTAAATTTTCATTATTGAAAAAAAAATTGACAATGATAGATGGATGGTAGGAAGTGTGGCTGGAGGGAAGGAGACCAGAGGAGAGGAAAACCCAATTTCCATCGCTATTAAAGAAGAATAAATAAATTTAATAACAAATTGAATGTGAAAACTGAGAGAAAAGGTGAAGTCTAAGGTGACTTCTAAGATTCTGGAGTGCATGGTGTTAGCAGAAGGAGAAGAGGAAACAGGTTAGTGGGGAAAATGAGTTCAAATTCAGTCATGTTTTACTGTAGATTCTTATAATAACATCCAGATGTCAACCTCAAGTTTTTGTTGTAAATGTAAGTAGTAAAGATCCAGGAGGGTTAGCACCTTACAGATTGTAGCTAAAACATGAACATGAACTACATGACCACTTCTACAGCATCCCATACTGTTCCTGATCTCAAATCCCTTGGACTCATTCAACATTCATTAATTTACTGTTCACTTATCCTCTGAGCACTGTTTTATTTTTATTTTTAAAGAGGCTCTCACTAGGTTGATGAGAGTCTCATTACTTGCTAAGATTGCCCTCAAACCTGTGATCTTCTTGTCTCAGCCTCCCAAGTGCTGGGATTACAGGCATGCACCACCATGCCCAGCTCTGGCTGTCCATTATGAATAATTCTTCCATTTTACACATGTCTTAGTCTTCTGTCTCAAAGAAGAGGATAAACTCCCCAAAATAAAGGATACCCTCTTAGTCTTTCATTAAACTTTTCCCTTAAAAATTCAACATTTTTTTTTCCTTAAAAATCCAAAGTTCTTCTCTTCATGGGTGCTTGTTGTGAACCTTGAATGACAAATTTGTTACTTTAAAAATAGATCAATTTATTTCTAAATAGTTTGAGAGGAGAGTTCTGATTGGAAAAGTAGTTTTTTTCATTGTTAAAAATTTAGAAGCAGCAAAAGCCGGGTGTGGTGGCCCACGCTTGTAATCCCAGCATTCGGGAGGCTGAGACCGGAGGATCTGGGTTCGCTGCCAGCCTCAGCTACCTAAGTGAGGCACTCTGCAACTTAGTGAGACCCGGTTTCAAAATAAAGAATAAAAAATAGGGCTGGGGGTATAGCTCGGAGGTAGAATGTCCCTGAGTTCAACCCCCAGTACCGCAAAAAAAAAAAAAAAAAAAAAAATTTAGAAGCAGCAGCTGGGGATAGTGATGCACGCCTATAATCCCAGTGCTTGGGAGGCTGAGACAGCAAGATTGCAGGTTTGAGACCAGCCTCAGTCATTTAGTAAGGCCCTCAGCAACTTAATGAGACCCTGTTTCAAAATAAAAAATAAAATAAGGCTGGAGGGGTCATATCTCAGAGGCAGATTACCCCTGGGTGCAATCCACACTACTACAAACAAAACAAACAAACAAAAAAATAGGTTTTTGTGCCATTTTTTGTTTGTTTGTTGGTTGGTTGGTTGGTATTGGGATTGCACCCAGGGGCATTCTACCTCCAAGTTACACTCCCAGACTTACTTGATTTTTTATTTTCAATCAAGATCTCTGGGTGCATGAAAGTCATGAACCAGCTCAATTTGGAGACTGGACCACAAGCCTCCTGGTTGGAAAGGAGAACCCCACCCCATGTGGTCTGTGGGCAGGAACAGTCTCAAGTACTAGCCCAATTGCTAAAAACATCACCAGCAGAGACCTGAGAGTGCCATCCAGTGCACTGGCTAGTGAGTTGGTTTGAGCCTTTGGAAAGCATGAGGCCCAGGAAAAGGGGAGAAAACACATGAAAGAGCAATGGAATCAGCCGGATGTGGTGGCCCATGCCTATAATCCCAGGACTTAGAAGGCCGAGACAAGAGGATTGCAGGTTTGAGGTCAGTCTCAGCAACTTAACAAGACCCTGTTTCAAAATAAATAGGGCTGGGGGTGTAGTTCAGAGGTAGAATGCCCCTGGGTTCAATCCCTGGTAACCTCCCCCAAAGAAACAAGGGAATTGATTTATTATTAAAAAATTGCATAGACATCCTACAGGGGAATAATTGGAAGTAGAAGGTAGTTAACAGAGAATGGTGGCTAAGTGTAAGAGTCAGAGGGTCTCTTTGGTAGCTAATAATATAGGAGAGTTGGCATAACCAATGGACAAACTTAGGATCTGATAGGGTCAAAGGGCCTCCCAAATGGTTGAACGCTCAGCCAAGGCCCTTCTATTATGTCCTGGTTGAGAAAATCTGGGGCCCTGAAACATAGGATGGGAAAATCTGAGTGGATACTCTCAGGATTTGCATCACTCCAGGCAAGGGGCCTCCTTCTCAGGAGCTGTGCCCACCTTTACTCCTGGCTGCCATGTTGATAATATGGGTTAATTCTCAGCATAAGTGGGCTGGGCACATGACACACCTGATAAGGGAACCAGGCTCCTCCCTCAGCTCACACCTGTGGCTGCAGGGGATACCCAGAATGACCAGCGGAAGGAGGAGGAAAAAGCCCACGCTTGGTTTACGATGGGCCACCTCAGTGTGTGGGTGCAAGCTTCGTCACCAGACTCAC
>PVLC010044795.1:0-12032 GCA_004027655.1 Graphiurus murinus | reverse complement strand
AAAAAAAAAGTGTGGGGATTTCAAATTGCTCAAAGGTGAAATAAAACTCGAAGCACTTTCTTTCTCAATATTAAACAGTATTCTTCTGAAGCATAAAGATATCAGAGCTCCTCTTAAGCTGTTTTAAAGATAGTCTTATAAAATGACTAGAAAGATTATGGTACCCTCATGCCCACCTCACTTTTAAGGAAAGTGACTTTAGGTTCGAATTTCTCAACCCAATGACCTCCTTCCTCCCCACTCCCCAATTCCATACATTTAGATAACCCAAATCAATTCCAATCGACTACTGTTCCAGTGTTTCAAAGAGACAATCAAGACATATTGGCAATAAGTTAATTAAATAACACCCCCTCTATTTTTTTGTGGTATACGATAATCCTTCACTCCGATGTTTTAATCAAGATTCACCACACATTGCCAGAGAGGTTAATCTTATTAAGCAATTACTGGGTAAGTATCCAGCAGGAGCAAATTAAAATGTAAGCAAAACACAGGCATGTGAGTCCCATCTAAGATGGCTCGTCGATAGAGATTTCATTACCTGGTCTTTAGGAGTATTTACATTGCTCAGGTTTGGAAAGGAGTCTAATAGACAGGACAGCCTCCACAGCCTGAAACGTTAGTGGAAACAAAGCACTTGATTAATTAGTTGGGAGAGTATGTTCTTTGGGCTTTGTCTTCCTTCCCCTTTTCCATTTGTTGCTGCTCATGGTCTATTTTTTTTTTCTCCACACTCTTTCAATTAAACCTTAACGTGGATGGTTGTTGGGTTGAAGAAGGAACGCACAGACTGCCAGAATCACTCACCATCTTGTGTGTATTTCTATGTTCAGAGGAATGAACTCATACGTCTTCATTAAGAGGCCATGGAGCGCTTTTTCTATAGATCTGGGATTAGATAAGGCTTGAGAATGAAGATTCAATACAGTATTCTGACCTGGTCAGATAACATAAGGGAATCCAGTTTGATTGGTTGGGCCCGGTGGCAAGGTATATAAGAGCTTCAAAAGGGCACATCATAGGTGCCCAGTGTGTGCGCTAGGTTTAAGGAAGAATAAACTCCCAAGTCGAATCTCATGGATCATTCTCAAAACCTATCACTCGTCTTAAATTCCAAGTGTCCTCTGTATCAGGGGTCAGCAAACTACAACTCATGGGCCACAGCTGGCTGGCTGCCTAGTATCATAACTCAACTTCTATTGGAGTACAGCCAGGTCCATTTGCTTATGTGTTGTCTACGGCTGCTTTGCACTAATTGTAGTTGAGCTGAGCAGGTGTATCACAGGCTATGTAGCTCACAAACCTGCAAGATTTCCCATGTAGCCCTTTACAAAAAAAATTGAGTGACACTTCTATATCATTCCCAAACCCATCTCTACTTTCGTGGACCTTCTTCTCTAACTTCATAAATTATTGGAGACCAGAGAAGAGAGGACACTGAACTCCCAATATATCAATTTTCCCTTCTTGACCAGGCACTGGTCATAATATATTCTTGGTAACTTTGCACTGAAAGATCCTGTAGAATGTAAGATGCTGGGGCTGCCTGGACTAGACAAAGACATCAGCTGCCTCTCTCAGTCACTATGTGATTCTCTGCAGGTCATTATTTCTCTCTCTACCTCCAGTTTCTCATCTGTGGAATGGTACTCCCTCTTACATTTGCTGTCCAGTGTAAATGAGATAAACCTTGTAAAACATTACACTTGGAATCGGGTGCTTCAGAAGCAACCCGTGACTCTTTATTGTTGTCACTGACGTCATTATTGCTTCTCTCAGTAGATCCATTTAACAAGTCTCCATGGGCTACCACTTCCTGTGAGATGTTGTCTTTCTCCAAAAGGAAAGACTGGATGCACAACATCAAGGCAGACAATACTGCTACTCCACCTTCTTTCCTTTACCTTGGAAGAATTCAGACAAGCCCTGGCTGAGGATTGCTTCCCAAACATTGGCTTGGTGAGGTCAGTGGGAAGCAGGACTTCCCATTCCAAGGACCGAGGTGTAGAACAAGTTGGCCCGCTCCACACAACATTATTTGTCTCACTGCAGCTTGAGCTCCATCACCGCCAGCCTGTCTGTTTTAAGCCCTACCATTCTCGGTTTATAACTCAGCTGTAAACATTTATTTGTGCCTGAAGCACATTTCTTCCCTACCCTTTGAAAAAAAATCAGAATTTCCAGATGGTATGCAAGTTGGAAAAAAATGGCAAAGACTGTTATTCTGTTTAGAAACATGTTTTTCTACACTTGCCCTTTCAGCAAAAACTTCATAATGATTTTTACTAGTTGGCTTAATGCTTGGTACTAGAAGCCAGATTAGCAGGGAGGTTGGTAATTCTTCCTCTGGCTCCCGTCAGTCAGCCTCTCAATTCACACAGCCCAGGGTTTCAAAACCATCACTTCCCGGCATGGGGCTTTTCCAAAGTCAGTGAAGTTTCCAGAGGACAAGAGGTCATTATGTTTGAGTCAAACATCACATTACTGCACATCTACTGGCAATTACGCCAACAGCCTGCATCCCATCTCTCATTCTGGAGATTACTTTGTTGCACCCTTGTTACAGATAAGTACCGCATTGGTGGATTCATGCTCAAACTGCCCCCATGTCCCCCCTTCTGGTCTTCTTCATTTACTTTGTGTCTTGACATGGGTATGAGTAAGGAGATCAACTTCCCTCCCCACCCTTCTTTTTCATAGATAACTTGCACATTCCTGCTCTCTGCTCTATGTATTCCAATCTCTGCATATCCTTGGTACCTAGTACATGATCTGAATTGCAGCCCCGCTAGTGGTTAAATACATGGGACTTGGAGTTCATCAGGTGAAGTTTTGGTCACTTAACTTCCACTGGCCTCAGTTCTCATCTGAAAGAAATGAGGAAATGAATAAGGGTATCAGGAGATTATATGACAGGAAGTAGCTACTCGATACATTTTAGCCACTACCAATAATACTGATGAACTGAATGGTGTGTCAGCACAGAAGTGAGTTCACCAGAATGGTCAGAGGCATAGACGTTTATTAACCCTCTGGGTGGCAAAGAGTTGACCACTTGTATCCAAAGTGGCATGTTGAGATTTCAGAAGATGTAAAGGCCACATACAGTCCCTAGAGCTGCAGGATTTTGTAAAAGTCACCATTGCTTTGCAGTGTTGGGAACACAGCAGCAGGAGTATGCATCTTACAACGAAAGCCTCTTCCCAAGGAGTAGACAGCCATCCGCAAGCGAACGGACTGCTGACGGCTTGAATGAGCTATGTTCCTGGACAGCGAGTCTAAGGTCCTTAGGAAAATCTTTTCAGTTACTTGTTGGCTAAACGGCAGACTTAGATGGTTGTCCTGATTCCCAAATAAATGGAAACGAGGTGTAATGACTGAAGCAATATTCTGAATTCCACTTTATTTGCAATAGATAAAAATATGTGAGGCAGAATAATCTGCAAGGCAGATTTATGCAGAGGTGCCTCTGGAGTTCGGCTAAGTTAGGAGGTATTAATACGAGGCCTCATTTCCCTGGTAGGACTATAAGTCCATTCGCTTTATCACTTGTTTGGGGAATAGTTTTGCTGTTTCCATAAATGAATTATGGTAACATTTGCTGAAATGATTAGCTCCTAATGTAGCTATGGAAGGCTGTCGTTTGCTCCACATCAGTCTTATTTAACTGGTTGAAATGTAGGTACATGTTTCAGACATAGGCAATAGCTTCCCATTTACATGAGCAATCTTCCGTGGCGCTGTAGAGTTGGATGATCCTGTGAAATTGATCATTAGAGTGTTGCCTCGAAAAGCCCAGAAATCTCATCTTTAAGCTGGAGACGAGCTGGCCAGAACCATCGTATCCCAAACATCTGCTTCTTAGAGCAAAATGATCATCATCTCCACTTTTCATTGCGCAGCTCCTGGACAGACAGAAGAGTCTGCTGTGGAAGCCCCAGCTCTAGCAGATGTGGGCCAGACTCTGTCCTGTGTGCCAGGACACTGTGTCTAGTTGTCACCCAGAACCCTAGGATACGGGCCAGACTTCCACAGAATGATTCCAGGGTGCTCTATAATCCCTCTTCTGATGTGTGTTCAACCCATCCCAAGCCCATCAGCCCCTAGGCTGCAGGCTGCCTGGAGAAGGGATGATGGGAGGATGCCATTCACCCCAACTCTGATGTTGGCCAAAGATTACTAGTACTAGAGAAGATGCTGTAAGTATATTTATGGCATGAAAATATGAAGGGATGATGCATCTGGCATGCTTGAGATGCTCATTCATCACTGTTAACTAAGTACAACCCAGCTGCTCTTCACGTAAGCAGGTACAAAGATCTGCACATAGCAGCAGCTGGAGCAGACACCCACACCAGCCGCTTGCAGCCAAGGATGGCCACTTGTGATGCACTTGATGGCTCTGGCCGTGGCATCTTAATACATGTGGCCTGTCCTCCATGCCCTCCCCCTCCCCCCAGTGTGCAGGCTGCTTACCATATATTGATTTCAGCTGCTCCAGAAAATGACTGCCTGTGGTTCTCTTTCATTCATTGTCCCCATGTCAGGCAGCCTGTATGTGAAATTAGACCATCACAAATTTACCCTTCAAATCTGGGCTAAGCCATCATAGCTGATGTAAAGGAGCTCTGCAATAGACAGAATAGAGAGATGGAGAAGTGCCTATAAGTCTCCAAAATCCTCAAAAGAACCCATTATGTAGACGGGTGACAAAATCAGAGGTGATGAGCCCAGAGGCTTGCAGCTGGTAGTCATCAGAGCTGAGATACACTCAGGACTAACCAGTATTTCTGAGCCTCCTTGGGGTCTGCAGACCTCCATAGGAGAACATCACCCTGCAGGTAAAGATAGACTCTAACTGCTTTGTTTCCATGCTGCCTGTCCAATGGTGTCCTGTTAGGGACCAGGCGTGGTGGTGTTAGGACAACTGGCATGGCGAGGGAGAGCCTTGGTTCAAGTACTCATTCAGGGACTCAGCCGGCTTCTTACAGATCCACAGAGACCTGCATTACAAACAGCACCCCAGGACTTGACCTCCAGGAATAGGGTCACTAAGATGGTTCGGCTGCAGCAATTTGCAACTTTTTCTTCTTTTGACACAGTACTTGTGCAATCTTTTTCTCTCTCGGTGTTTTTAAAACTAAAAAAGTTATACTCACTCATTTTCACAATTTTTTAAGTAAATAGAACAAACTTTTGCTATAAGGAGAATTAAGTAACCATTGGCAAATTAGAATAAGAGCTGTAGGCTAATTAGCAGGGTAAATTTCCTGACTTTGGTGACCATACTTTAGTTCTAAGAAAGTTATTGTTGCACTAATAAAAATATATTTTAAAATTTAAGAAAAACAAAAGTGTTTAGAGGTAAAGGAGGATCTTCTCTATAACTTACTCTTTTTTTGTGTGTATAGTACTGGGGATTGAACCCAGGGGCAGTCTACCTCTGAGCTCCACCCCTACCCCTGTTTCTCATTCTCTATTTTGAAACAGGTTCTCACTAAGTTGCAGATAGCAAATAGGTGAGGCTGACTGTGAATCTGCAATCTTCCTGTCTCAGTCTCCCAAGTACTGGGATTACAAATATGCACCACCACACCTGGCTTATAACTTATTCTTAAAGTTTCAAGAAAAATAAATTTGTGTGTGTGTGTGTGTGTGTGTGTGTGTGTGTGTGTGTGTGTGTATGTTTAGAGAAAGAAAATATATATGACATTTGGAAAATCTGGGTTAATGATTACAGGAATTTTTAAACTTTTTTTTGTAAATCTGAAATCATTTCAAAATGAGAATTACATATATATGTAAATATATATGGGGGTAGTAAAAAGCTCTTTTTGCAAAAGCCTAATTCAGCTGCACACCTGGAAAATTTAGTGAGAAAGCAGCCACTAGCTGTTTGACAGAATGGATAGCTTATGTTAATTGCATCGAGTTTGCCAGGCAAAGTAGCACACGCTTGTAATCCCAGTACTTGGGAGGCTGAGACAGGAGGATCACAGGTTCAAGGAAAGCCTTAGCAAGTAGTGAAACTCTCATCAACCTAGGGAGACCCTGTTTCCAAATTTAAAAAATAGGACTGGGAGTGGGGCTTAGAGGTAACATGCCCCTGGGTTTAATCCCCAGTGCCACAAAATAAAATTTTTTAAAAATGCATCACGTTTGTTAAAAGTGAGGTTGTCTATTGATCAACCAGCAGTAAGGATGTTCTGATGACAACTTCCTCCACCTGTGACTATCCCTGTCTAAAACACACTCTCACACAGTTCCTAGGATGTATTGAAAGATGGCACTGCTGGGTAGCTCTGTGGTCCTCAGCAAGCTAGAGTAGAAAGCCA
The DNA here is from genome assembly GCA_004027655.1 of Graphiurus murinus. Lineage (NCBI taxonomy): Eukaryota > Metazoa > Chordata > Mammalia > Rodentia > Gliridae > Graphiurus > Graphiurus murinus. The sequence continues at coordinate 5,694 of PVLC010044795.1, read as the reverse complement.
CTGACGGTATCTTTGAGTCCAAGTCACATCTGATATAGAAGGGACACTGGGGCCTCAGGAGCTAGACCTCCTGAACCTGTAGTGTGGGGAGGAGGAGGCAGTCCACAGCAGACGGCTCCTTCCATCCTTCCTTCCACTCAGGTAAGTACCAAGAGCATCAGGGCCAGGATCTTGACTTGTGGTTTTGCGTCCAAATGGCCTTTCCGCCAAACCCCACCTCCTTGGGGTGTTGTTCACTCCTAAGACTCACACAAAGGACAAATTAGGAGCTTACTTGTGACTCTTCAGTAGGATCCACGAGGAACGTTCTTTAAATAGTAAACTCCACACTGAGTTCTCCAGAGGTACTTTTATTTAAAAAACAGTTCCGTTGACATGCAGCTCTTCAAAGTGAATCTTCCTCCAGGCTCTCCTTTCACGCAGTTATCATAGGAGTTCAGCTACAATTCCCCTACCAGCTGGGCAGGTGGAACCTACCGCAGTTGGGCAGGTGTGCTGCAGAGACTGCGCAGGAAGAAGAGATGAGCGCAGGTCCCAGAGGTGACTGCAGTGATGCCCGTCCTCAGGGAGATCCAGTGGACGGCCCGGGAGGAGGCAGATCAGCTTCAGAAGCCAATGCAGACGCTGTTGGTGCAAACGCTAGGAGATAGAAGGTCCGGAAAGAACTAGCCAGTGGAGGGATGGTGTGCTAAAGGACAGGGAAGCCTCCTGTGACCACGCACTTGACCTGGGTCAGGCCTGACTCCCCCATTTTAAGCTTATTCTCATGGTTACATTTATAACAGAAGAATTAGATTCTCTCAATAGATAGACATACATTCACATGTATACACACATTTGCATATGTATAATATGTAAACATACAGAATTCTCTTGTTTTTAAAAAGATCCTTTACAGCCAGGTATGGTGGGGCATGCCTTTAATCTCAGTACTTGGGAGACTGAGACAGGAGGATCACAGGTTCAAGGACACTCACAGCAAGGTAGGGAGACCCTGTTTCAAAACAGAAAATTTTTAAAAGGGTGGGGGATATAGCTCAGAGGTAGAATATCCAGAGTTCAGTCCCCACTACCCCCCCACACACACCCTTTACCCTGAAAAGGAAGCCAGATGTTTTCCCATATAGTTTTTCATTCTTTTATTTCACTCCATATAACAAGCAAGCATTTCTTGTGCCAGGCCCTGCACATTAAATTCTTCTCTTGGTATTTCTTGATAATCTCACCCTGTAAGGTATTATGGCATTCTTTTTCCAAAAAAAAAAAGGACTGGAAGCCCAGACAGGGTAAACAGGTTGCTGAGATCACACAGCATAGTAGAACCAGAACTGAGATTTGATCCCAGTTAGTCTGGCTCCAAAACCTCCACTTCTGAGCCCAGGAGCATTGCCTCATGGGTGGAGAGGATAATCTAAAATCCCAGGAGGGTGTAACTACTATTCTCATTGTTAGTAGTCACTAGTGGACTGAGCTCAGTACCCTGAAGCTGGGGTCTAGTAAAAGGGGGACCCCACTATTATAAGAACCACACCTGTGAGGCTGCTTGTCTGAAGGCTCCTCCACTCTCTGCAGCTGCTCTCTCTGCATCTCCCGAATCCACATTTGGCTTGACATGATCAAAATTTGTGTAGGTTTCCAAGTGGCTCAGAGGGCTCCTGGGTGCTGGTTTCCTGCCTCTTTTTCACATGCTGTCATTAACCCAGCAACCCCTGAAAGCCTTGCAGACATGCAGGAAAGGCCATCTCATTAAGGTTCAAGATGATAGTGTCTTTAAGGTTTCTTTTTATTTTTAATGCATTTCTTTAACATGTGGTCACACACATGGCTGGGATTGCTTTTGATCTCGACCAAAGGCCCCAAACTATTCTTTTTCAAGGACTGTCATTTACATAACTTTCTTAATAGATCTTTTTTATTATATTCCTTCCCCAAAAGAACTTAATTGTTTTTGAGGGGAGGTTATCTTTCAAAAGAAGCATCTCAAAATAAAAATTAGTGTCTAATTTATAGTAATCAGAGCTTCTGACCAGCTTGTGATAATAGACGTTCCCCCATAGACATGCCATTATATTAGCAAAACCCCCCAATAATCAATCTTCTATTTGGGCTTGTAGTCTTGCAGATACTAATAACATTTACTTTGTGCCAGAAATTATTCAATGAGCTTTGCAGGGATTAATTCAGTAATCTCTCATAACAACCCCATGAAATATATAATAATAGTGTTCCAACTAGACATCCAAGGAAACTGAGGTACAGGGAGCTTATGCACTTACTACCAAAGCTAAAGTTTGAACCAAAGCAGCCTCCACTCCAGGGTCTCTGCTCTTAAACACAGACCTATATTCCTCTCATTGCAAGACAGTATTCAGTGCCTGTTACAAATACTAGCCAACATTAAAAAGTTCAAATTGTTTGATCAACAATCTTATCCCTATCTAAAGATCTGAATGACTCAGGACTTCAAATATCTCTTTTCTTTTTACACTTGTGTTGGTATAACGCAAGTATACTACATCATAGTGAGATTCCAAGTGATACAAACATACATGCACACTTAGTGTATTTCCCTCCATATAACTTCTCCGCTCCCCTCTCCTCACTCCCCATACATGTGTGTGAGGTTGGTAGCAAAATGGTATATCGTCATAACCTTATTTGAATGTTCCCTTCTTCAATCTTCCTTTTTCCCCTTTCCACCTCCCCTCCCCCTTCACCTTCACTATTCTACTGTTTTCTCTCCTTATTTGACTAACATCCCTTTTGCTTCCAATTTTTGTTCTGGCTTCCACATATGAAGAAAATGTATGACCCTTGTCTTTCTGAGACTGGCTGATCTCACTTAGCATAATATTCTCTAGTTCCATCTATTTTGTTACAAATGACATAATTTTGTTCTTCTTTATGGCTTAGTGAAATCCCGTTGTGGGTATATACTACATTTCTGTTATCCATTCATCTACTGACTGACACCTCAGTGGGTTCCATAATTTGGCTATTGTGAATTGTGCTTCTATAAACATGAGTATGTGTGTATCACTATAGTATTCCAACTTCCGTTCCTGAAGTTAGAAAGATACCAAGGAGTGGCATGGCTGGATCATATGGTGGTTCCATTCCCAGTCTTATGAAGAACTTCCATATTGATCTTCAAGAGGTTGTACTAATTTACAATCCCACCAACAGTATATAAGAATTCCTATTTCCTCACATCCTCACCAGCATTTATTATTTTTTTGTATTGGTGATGACTGTCATTCTAACTGGAGTTAGATGGAATCTCAGAGTAATTTGATTTGCATTCCCTTGACTGTTAATGATGTTGAACATTTTTTCAAATATTTGTTGACCATTTATATTTCTTCCTTTGAGACATAGCTATTCATTTCAGTAGCTCATTTTTAATCGAGTTATTTGTATTTTTGGTGTCCAGTTTTTTTAGGTCTTTATATATTCTAGATATTAGTCTTCTGTCAGAGAAGAAGTGGGGAAATATTTACTACCAATCTATAGGCTCTCTCTTCAGACTCTTGATTGTATCCTTTGCTGCACAGAAGCTTTTTAATTGGATACCATCCTATTTATTGATTATTGATTTTATTTCCTGAGCTTTAGGGATCTTACTGAGGAAATCTCTAGCAGTGCCTATATGTTGACAAGTTGGGCTTATGCCCTCTTCTAGTAATTGCAAAGTTTCTGATTTAATTTCTAGATCTTTGTTTCATCTTGAGTTGACTTTTGTGCAGGGAAGAGATGGGTGTTTAATTTCATTCTTCTACATATGGCTTTCCAGTTTTCCCAACGACATTTCTTACAAAGGTGGTCTTTTCTCCAGAATATGTTATTGATATCTTTGTCAAAAAACAACTGGCTATAAGTGTGAGGATTTGTCCCTGTATCAGGTGTTTCTTTTCTTAAAAGTGTTTTATGATGGGGCTTCCAAACTTTCCTTAGGAGCCTATTCTCTAGTTTTACTATCTAGAGGCTCTTCTTGAGATCTAAACCAGTGTTCCTCCTGCTTTAAGTCCCTTCTATCTCTTTACTGTTGAGCCAAACAAAAATGAATCATGCCTTCACATGTTAAAGAAAAAAAGGAAGAAAAAATAAATTCAGATGGTCAAGTCTCTCTGCACTTTTTTATGATTTTGACATGGAAAACTTTAGAGATCCAAAAATGTCATCTTTCTATTTTACAGATGGGAAATCTGAGGCCAAGACCAGCTATGAGTCTTGTCTTAATGTGGTAGCTAGATAGCAGCAGAACCAGCTCTGCCAAGGTGGACAGGTTCATTCACCTTTCACATCAGTCTTTGGCAATTTTATAATCTCTCCTGAATGTCCAAACCCCCTTGACAGTGGGTAGTAACCATGTAACTATTTTCTGGAGATTCTGGCCATTACAGACTGTAGAGGGAACTTGCTTTACATCCTTTGTTCACCAGGCTGAAGAAGCATCCAATCTATAGGCCATGATCAGTGACCCCAAAGGGGAAAAGACTCTCAACTCAAGAACGACTTCCATTCTGTGTTGGGTTTCAGTTGGTTTTGAAATTTTTCAGAAGGCAAGAAGATGATAAGGATGTGATTTTTATATTTTCTACCAAATTCATAATCTATTTAAAGGTATCACAAATGTCTTTTATACAACAAAGTTCCAACTTGGTTTTTCCCATTTTGGAGATAAGGAAACTAAACCTATGACACATAAATTAATTTGCTTCTCATGGGCAACTACTGGTCACTCCCAGCTTTCCCTTAGTTGTGTCATGGTGAAAGGAAACCATCATCAAAAGTAAAGGAGGCATAGATAATTCATGGTTATGAATAAATCCTTTCAAAATAGCTGTTATTAAAGATCTCTGAAGGATGCTTAATATGGGAAAATGATATTTTCAATATAAACATTTTCAAATAGTGCAACAGGGATGTGTAGATGTCCCCAAGAGGGAGGTGTGGTTCTCCATGGAGTCAGCCCAATATTAGGACAGCTTCAAACCAACTCTTTATTTTCTGCTGAGTTGTTTTATTTATTTTGGGCTGATTTTTTTTCCAAAGTGTCAGAGTATATTGGACTTGTTTGTGTCTTGAAAGAATAATGAAAGGCTGCAAGAATTAAATTTGGTGCCAAATTAATGTCGCCCTCCCTTCCCTGCTGACAACTTTCACATCCCAGTCACATTCCGGGTAGTTGGAAGCTTCACTTGTACTTATCAGACTCCAGCTCTTATTATATTTGATCAGTAAAGAAAAAGCACAGATTTTTTTTAGAAAGCATTGTGCCAAGATTTCAGATGCCCTAGGGTATGAGTTCATAGCTTTGTTATTTAAAATCTCAATGTTTTAGCTGTTACTTAAAGAGGAACTTGCCATGAGATTATTCATAATATTAAAACCAAGAATTCTGGCATATACTTGAATAGAAATGTAGAACCAATTCATGTATACAGATGTCACTGACTTGATGTCTATTATCTGTCTTCCAGTGCCCTGGTCATTGAAAAACAGCAGCATAGACAGCGGCGAAGCGGAAGTTGGACGGCGAGTGACACAAGAAGTACCACCAGGGGTGTTTTGGAGGTCACAAATTCACATTAGTCAGCCCCAGTTCTTAAAGTTCAACATCTCGCTTGGGAAGGATGCTCTCTTTGGTGTTTATATAAGAAGGGGACTCCCACCCTCACATGCACAGGTATG
>PVLC010044794.1:0-12017 GCA_004027655.1 Graphiurus murinus | reverse complement strand
AAATAGCTTCTATTTATAGCCGGGTACATTCAGACACGTAAACACCTCTGTTGATCGCGGCCCCTGCAGTGTGACCCTGGGGATCACCCAGCCGTCCTGGAAAGCTGGCAGCCTTATATGGCAGAGCCGTCGGAGGCCTGGGGAGGCTCGCTGTGCCCCGGTTGTTCTCAGAAGCACTGAGAAATAAGGGCCCTGTCCGCCTGCCGCTGAGCTACTGAGGCCCGGCAGCCTCACTCTCCTCTGGGAGGAATCTGAGCCAGGCTGGCAGGCGAGACTTGGCAGTGGGTGCCCAGTACGGCCTGGCCTCGTGGACAGTGCAAGAGCAGGCCTTCTGTGTGTGGCAGTTTCGGCACATACTGACCATGCAAGCGGGGCAGGTACTCTGTCCAGCCGTAGGCCCAGTTGCTCACCTGTGACCTGTAAAGTGGAGCGATTGCACCTGCCTGGCAGGTGAGGGTGGGATGCGGCTCCAACCAGTGCAGGTGGAAAGGGTGCCCCGTCTGCCCACTCTGTGCTTACCACAAGCTCTGGGCCAAAGGCTCCAGGCAGGGAAGGAGGCAGCAAAACCTCCCTTACATAAACCACCATTGTTGGTCTGTTCAAACTAAAAGAAAATCTGGGTCTAATGAGTAATCAGAGACTCGGCAGAGCAATGGAAACTAAAATAAGGACTAAAAGGTGCAGTATCCGAAGGTGGAGATGCACTTAAAAGCCAGAAAACAGGCCAGCTGCTGCAGAAGGAAGGTCAGTGTTTGAAGATGGTATCCATCAGCATTCCTGCAACTATAATCTAAAAACTGACCGTGTAACTTGGAGGAAAGGTTTATTTTCTTATGGTTTCAAATTCAGTCCAAGTGAGGGCAGGGACCGGGGATGTCAGGCATGGCAGTGGGAAGCAGAGAGAGAGAGTGCACGGGCTGTGCTCCTCACATCATGGGGGCCGGAAGCAGGAGCACAAGCACAGGAGGAGGAACCATTTATAATCTCCAAGGCCACACCCGAGGATCCTCCCCTTCCAGTCACACTCCACTGGCCCCACCCCAGATGAATCCATTACAAATATCAACTTAAATAACTTGTTAGGGGATCATTTTATATCTAAGTATAACAAAGATGAATTACGTATGGCTGGATCTGGAACGTCCCCAGAATCCCCTGTTGGAAGCATGGTGCCCAGTGCAGCCAGGTGCAGAGGTGGGACTGGTTTGATAGTGAATAGATGACGAAGGCTCGTGGCCCCAGCAGTGGGTAAATAAGTGGATTAATCCATCAACAGCTGAGTGGACTCCTGGCAGGTGGGACCTCATTGGAGGAAGTAGATCACTGGGGGTCTGGGCCTCTGCTGTCGTGAGCCGAGCAGCATTCCTCCATCACGTCCTTCTGCCATGGTGGTCTTCCTCCCCGCAGGCCCAGAGCAGTGGATGGGGCCAGCCAACCGTGGACTGAGACCGTGAGCCCCAAGTAAATCCTTTCTCATCTAGGTTATTCTTGTCAGGAATCTCTCAGTGATGGGAAACTGACGACACACGAATCAACAGAAATCATCCATCCTAGATAAAAGAACAAAGATATATTTTAAACAAACAGGGTCTGTGGCTGGTGGGATGATGTCATAAAGTCTGACAATAAGCGTAGAATTTGAGTCTGAGAAGGTAAAGAAAGAAATTAGGGCTGAAAAAAAGTTTAATGACCAAAATTTCTTAAAATTTTATTTAAATAAAACAACCTAAAGATACAAGAAGTTTATTAACCCCAAACAGTATGAGTAATAATATTAATAAAATCCATACCCAGAGCTTGTGTTAGGACCTATCCTCCTAGACAAAACCAGTCTGAAATGTCTTCCTGCCCAAGATACAGGTGTTTTGAGTTAAAACCTTCTTTATGGTGGAGGCAGGCATCTGATGCCACCACTGGGCCCCCATGGGGATAAGACTCTGATCTTGGAGAGAAAAAGGTTCAAGAGTGAACCACGGGGAGGTCCCCCTTTGAAGCCATAATCCCAGCCACAGAGTCAGGCTATGACAGAGGCTCCATCCCTGTAGGCAGTCAGCTCACTGACTCATTCATGAGATGTCCATTCCCTGCCTGTCTTCTACCAGGGGAGCGCGTAGCCAGGGACCAAGCAGACAGGCAGACACAACATGGAGGCACCAGGCAGAGGGAAGATGGGAGTGCAGGAGAGACAGCCAGGGTACAGGCTGCCATCTCTCACCTGACGTCCTGGACGGTCTGCTGCCTGGAGGCTTCCCACGCTGGAGGCTCCGCAGATACCTGGGGGCGGGGGACAGCCTGGGAATAAACCAGGACAAGACATGCTATTCCTTTCAGCCACCGCCTCATGGCACGATCAAGGTACACAGGAGGGTCTCTTTACAAATCACACATATTTTCTCCTATGCCTTCCTTCCAACTGGTGAAAGTCGTCTCTCCCTCATACTTTTCTGGTGTGCCAGGGGTAAACATCTGGGCATCTTTCAGTGCTGGGGCCTAACTGTAATAATGGGTGAACCAGAAAATGTTATGAATTCAGACAGAAAAATCACTGTTTCCCAAAATTTCTTATTTATAAGGGAAAATAAACATTTGTTTATTTTTGGTCTATGAAAGAGATATATGGCTTGGGAATAAAGAAATCTGATTAAAAATATATTTCTCCCACAATATGACCCACTGTAGCATTAATATATTAATACTTCCAGATTCAATAGATGGAATCAGGCTTTGTGCCCATGATATTGTTACCAACAGGGCTCCAATCATTCTTTCTAAAAATTACCTTAAAAAGTGGCAGGACTTAGTTGATTTGCAGCTTTATGATGACATCAAAGCTCCATTCACTTCCTGGCTGCCTATTGGCTCACGTTCAGTATTTCTAGGACTTAGTGTAAAGATTTGAATCTATTAACATGCAGACTCTCCAAAATAAAATAATGCATGAAAACTCCACGTCTCAGCCATGTGAAAGAACATATTCCCAAAGCAGGAAGTAAGCCTGCATCCCAGAGGGCTAAGCAGGGCAGAAGGTCAGCCCAGGGCATTAAAAGAGGAAGCTGTTGTTGCTAATATTCCCTGACAAGAGCCTGGATCCGAGGAGAGGTGCTGTCCACGTTCAGGTGACCGTGCACGCGTTCTTTCTCTCTCCCTTTCAACATTTTGGGCTTCATATCACATCCCCAGTTCAACATGGAAACAGTCGAAAGAATGAGAATTAAGCATGCCAAAAAATAACAGCAGTCCTCAGAGCACCTCACATGCTTAAACTACCACAAAGTACTGATGTTCTCAACAAAGAAAATTATTCCTAGCCTTATATTCACATCAAGTAACATTTCTGTTGTATTGGTTCCTGTCCCAATAGATGATCAAAGCATATAAGCAACCGGTTCATGAGAGAGAGAAATACAAATGGTTAACAAATATAGAAAGAGGCTTGACCTAACCGCATGTAAAAACATTTAGCAGCCAGGAGTGGAGGCGCACTCCTGTAATCCCAGTGCTTGGGAAGCTGAGACAGGAGGATTGCAGGTTGGAGGATAACTTTGGCAATGTAGTGAGACTCTCAGCAAGGCCATGTTTCAAAACAAAAAAAGGGGAGGGAGCAGGGTGCACCTAATTCAAAACAAAACATTAAAAAGGATTGGAGGTGGAATACCCCTGGGTTCAGTCTCCACTATAAAAAAAAAAAAAAAAGCATCGAATCATTGTCTTTTACATGTAACATCATAGTAAGAGTTACAGGGGAAGGAGGAAAGCCCCGTGCTGTTGGAAAACCCCTATGCAGTGTGTACATCTGAAGATCACAGCCCATTGGGAAAGCGATTTGGCCGTGCACATGAGAAGCCTGAAAAACAACCACCCTTTATCACCCATTAATTCTGCTCCTGGGAATGGATCCTGAAGGCATAACTCAAAATTCAGAAAAGGCTCTAAGCAGAACAATTTCCATTACTGAATGGCTTATCAAAATGAAACGTTCACAACATCTTACCTATCCAACATCAAGGAAATGCTTACTCCAAGCAGCACAATGTAGGAGAGGTGTTAAAAATATTTCTTCACTGTATTCCAGAGAGCATGACCTGACCACCCAGAAAGGACTCCAGCCTGAACCCCACAGTGATGAGTAGTGCACCAGAATGTCACTCCCAGGGCACTTGATAAAGCCATGGAATCGTTGGCTGCAGGAGTTCCCTAGTAATAAAGAACTACTTGTTATATGTAAATAAAACATTTGACTAGAGCAAAAGGTCACTGGAATGATAATAAAATGTTAAGCATGGTTATCACCAAGATTATTATAATTATATAATTACACATTATATAATAATAATAAAATGTTAAGCATGGTTATCTCTGGGATTTAGACTTTTTTCCTCTCTGTGCTTTATTCTATTTTCCTATATTTCTATAAATGACATTATATTTGTAACCAGGGAAACAGTGAAGTGACCTCACCAGCACTGTCTCCACCCCTCCATCCCTCTGTCTCAGGACTTCCACGGGGCGCCACCTTGCAGCCTAACAAGAATGTGCCAATCGGTTTTCATGGTGTGAGCAGATCTGTCTGGAAAACATTCTCCACAGTTAAAATCTTCAAGAGCACGAGTTTCCTTTCCTGTCTCATCAGATGATACTGGCCCCATTGCTTTGGTAACTTTTAGAGCCTTTTTTAAATTAAGCATTTTATTGAAATAAGCTTAGATTCGCATGCAGTTGGAAGAAATAATAGGGAGAGAACTCTAGTACCCTTACTCAGTTTCCGCCAATGGCAACATCTTTCAAAAGTAGGGTTAGTACAATATCGCTACCAGGTGTTAACTGCTCAAGCCACTTGCCCTGCTGTGATTTCGCCAGGTTTGCTTGCAACTCTCTGTGAGTGTTCAGTTCTGTCTGACTTCACCACATGCACGTCCCTGCATCAGGAGCACAGTCAAGACCTGGAGCTCTGTCGTTGCACAGGGTCCCTCAGCCAGCTTGCTTTGGATCACAAACTGGAGTCATAGAACCTATCACTCACCAACGTGCGTTCTTCTCTCTGTGGATCCTATTTTATATAGTGGGTTCTAGTTTTACAGTCAGAGCAGATGGAATGAATAAGACTTTGGCATCTAACATCTTCATACTCTGGGTCACTGTTAAGAGGAAATCAGGAGGGGGAACGAGCATTCCTGCGTGGCTGTGAATCTCACACAGGGGAAAAGAGAGCCGAGCTGATGAGACCCACCAGCCACCAGCCAGACCAGGGAAGGGGCCTGTGGACCAGCATGACCTTTCTGCAAAGAAACGGGAGGGGTTTCGATTTTGTTTTTGCTTTTGCTTTGCTTTGCTTTTTATATTATTTATTTATTCATCTATTTATTTATTTTTACAGTACTAGGGACTGAGCCTAGGGCCTGCCACACTGAGCGACAGCCTCAACCCTTTTTTTTTTTTTTTTAATTTTGAAACAAGATCTGACAAAGTTGCTGAGGTTGGCCTTGAACTTGAGATTCTCCTGCCTTAGCCTCCTCCTGAGTAGCTGGGACTATAGGTGTGCATCACCATGCCTGGCTAAGGATTTTTCATTTTTATCTTTCCAGGCCTAGTTTTCTAGAATTATCTAAGTAGAATGAATGGCCCCCTGCCATACTCTGAAGTCCATTTCATGGCCATTTATTCACACATCAGCCTTATTAGCATTCCCCGATATGCAAATAGTATTCCCTAGAAAGAGAGGAGCTAACTTCAATCTTTTCCTGTGTGCCTGCACTCTAGGCAGGGCACATGCTGGTGCCATGGCTGTTGGTGGCAGGCAGGGATGGCAGCAGTGGGCACAGCCCAACATCTGGGACTGCCTGAGCTGCCAGAAGGTGACAGGTGAGCAGCCCCGGACTCAAAGATGGAACCGAGGCACGAAGATTCTTTAGAAGCCAATGAGGGAGGAGCGGGGCCAGGCAGGGCTCAGCTGGTTAATGAATGGGCCAGAGAGAGACACAGGACATGGGAAAGTGACCTTCATCACCCAAGGACACGGCCCTGACAGTTCTGGGGTTTCAGACATGACTGTAAGTCCAGAAGCCATGAGCACAGGTCAGACGCGAGTGACTTTAGCACTGCCCATGAATGTGGTGATGGGCACACCCAGCCTTCGAAATGCAGGCTGGGGCAATTTCAAACACAGCTGCACACACAACATAGGCTAATCAAATTCATAAAAACAAAATAAGAACAACTGTGAGCAATACAAGTATACGTCCTCCCCCAGAGCACCTGCCAAGCTGCTAGGAGAGGGCGCAGGCAGGAGGCCCGGGGTCCTCTCCTACACTTTTATGCTGGAGGGTATGACAGAGGTCAGCTTGGCCAGTGTATTAGACACTCTGACTGCGGCGACAAGGACCAAGGCTGAGGCTTAAGCAGAAGTTCATTAACTTGCCACTCTGGAGGGATAAAATCCAAGGCCGGCTGCAGCGTGGCTGGGGCTGGTGAGGGCTCTCTTACTGGCTTATAAAGGGGCCCCTCCGGTTATGACCTCTGTGTGTAATGCATCCCTGCATCCCTGAAGCCGCCGCCTCTTTCTATAAGGACACTGGACCATTGGAGGAGAGCCTCACCTCCTGAGTTCATTCCAGCCTGACTACTTCCTTAAAGAGCCCACCTCCGGTCACAGGTGCACTAGGCTGAGGGCTTCAGCAGATGAACAAACCCAGGGAGACACGATTCGGTCCCTCACAGCTACTCCCCAGACTAAGAAGTTCTGATTGCATTAGGAAAGTCATTCAGGTAGCAAAGATCCAGGGCTTTCCTCGTGTTAGAGAAGATCCAACTTCGAGAGAGGCCAGAGATGTTCAGAACGGTGTGGAGAGTGAGGGCCCAGGGCAGAAGGGACGTAGCCCAGAGCAGGATCTTGAGGGCAAGTTTCTGAGGGTGCCTTTCCACTGCCCCCCAACTGATGACGGGGTTGTTACAGCTGTGTGCGTTCAGTTACTCAAATGCGGAATGATTCCCATTAACTTCTCCTTCCTTCCTCTTTCTTCTCCTACCAAGATATTTAGGAACCTTTTTATTTTTTAATACAAGTTTTGTTTGCAAAGGACACAGAACCTGTGGCCATATGTGTTGAATGCAGTAATAGGCCCACTTCACTGACAATTTTGGCTTTCTGGGCCTTCTTCTCTCCTTGACTTTCCTTTGAAAATTTAAGAAGGAGGGAAGGTTGAATCAGGGATATCGCCAACAAGATGTTTTGGGTGAAGGACAAACAAAATATGAACCAAACATCTACCAAGTCTTACTATTGAAATCCTAGGGAGTCCTCTCCTCTTCCTCCCTGTGCCCCCATGGCCAATGGCGCGACTCTATGGTGACATGTTCAACTCCATAAACGTTCCTTTCCTTGTCTGAGGTCTCCATGAGCATCTCCAGTACAGGAACAAGTTCTAACTTACATGCACACCTGAGAGAGGAACAGTCCCAAGAGATCTGAGCCATCCTGACTAATTAGACTTTTGATCAGGAAGCAAGTGTTGGCAGGCTCAGCCTGAAATTCCCAGGTCCATGAAGAACCAAAGGACCTACCCTCTACAGGGGTCTGTGGTCTGGCACCAGCCTGGGTGGCCAGTTGCACCTGTGGAGCCTCAGATTTGTCACCTGCAAACGAAAGTGCCATTACTGGCGTTCTCACATGGCAGCTCATCTACAGTGCGACTTAGAGATGGATGTGAACTAAGGTTCAACCTGGACCGACACACACTAAAGTAAGCAGGTAATGGGCGGCAAAACCAGTTCCCCCACTCACACGGAATTACTGGGTAATTCTGGCAGAGGGTCAACAACTTTGCAAAACTTGTAGTGTGAGCTGGAGCGGTGGCCCAGCACTGGTGTACCGCCACTCCTCCAGCCCAGGATCAGGCGCCGCGCCCACCAGAACCGACTCCAGAAAGCTGGCCGCTTCCCCTGGGTCTTCTCAAAATCTCAAGTAAATGAAAGTACAGTTCAAGGTTACTACTACATTATTTAAGTCAACATCTAAGTAAGATAAGAAGCATGGAAAATCAGAATTCTTCCCTTTGGAGGTGTGTTTCCATTTGGCAAATGTTTTCAGACACAGAAACTGGAGAGTTCACAGAAAAGAATTTCAAAGCCGTGCAATGCCGCTCACCGTGCAATTCCTGTGTCCTCGGCGTCGCCCTCTCCTGCCCTTGACGTTGGGTCTTCCTCACCGATCCCCGAGGTCCAATTCCCAAAGGAAAGATTCAAGAAGATCATAAGGCACTTTGTTCTTCTAATGTGCGGATATTCTCTTGTGGTGCACAGGGAATTAAAACGTATATAAACACGGGAAAGGGCACTCCGCAGTGTCTGGAGCAAGATTGCATATGACTAAATCACACAGACATTAAAGTAATAAATCTTCCTTTGAGTGGAAACGAAACCAATCACACGGTGGTGCTCCCAGGGCAGACAGGGAGGGAGGAGGGAGGAGAGGGGGCGCAGGGGGCCTCGGAGGGCGCCAATATTTTTCCCTTAACAACAACAGAAAAGGCCATAAAGCTGCCGTTTCCTCTGTTGCTCATTCATAGCTGACCATTAAATTCTATTGCAAAAGTGCATCCCTCGGGCAAAACCACTTCCAAACTAAAGATGGCGGGGCTGAGGCCCTGCATCCTGAGGGGGTGAGGCAGCGCGCCTGGAAAGAGAGCCCCGGAAGAGTGGCGACAGTCTCCCCCAAAAGTGCACAAAGACGAATTACTTACTTCATGTACAGTGTATACATTTTTTACTCCTCTCTCTCTCTCTCTCTCTCTCTCTCTCTCTCTCTCTCTCTCTCTCTCTCTCTCTTTCTCAAATTCCAGGTATTATGGTCATAGACAAAGGGGAAAGTCTTATAATAGAAACCTTCATTGCCAAAATAAGGAAGAAAATAAATTAAGATAATAAAAATTTCAACAGCCTCATGACAAATGTTAACCCCAGTGATACCATGCCAGCAATTAAAATATAAGTCCATGCCAGGTATGGTGGGGCAAGCCTATAATCTGCCAGTACTTAGTAGACTGAGTCAGGAGGATTGCTGGTTCAAGGCCAACCTCAGCAACATAGCAAGACCCTCAGTAAGTTTACAAGACTCTATTTCAAAATAAAAAAAAAAAAGGAAAGGACTGTGGTAGGACTCAGAGGTAAATGCCAGTACAAATAACTAAATAAAAGAAAATATAACTCAGGACTTAAAAAGAAAACTATCAGGCCTGGAGTGAATGGCAGCCACTCTCCCGGGACACTGAAAACACCTGTCGGGAAGGGGAGGGGAAGTAGACCCCCCCCCTCGAAGCCAGAGCCAGATGGGGCTGCCCGGGCCCAGCCCAGCAGTCACACGACCCAGACCACGCTTCCCAGGGCACGCGTCAGGAGGTATTCCAAGACAGGAGCACTGCCACTCAATCCATCCGGCAAGTGGCAGCCCAAGGGAAGTCACCTGGCAAAATCGCCACTTTACGTTTCCAGTAGCATCACCTGTATCGAATTCCCGGAGGAAACGGGACTTGCACACAGCCCTCCTCCAACGTCCCCACCCAGAGTGTGGCCTCTGGGTCCCTGCTGCAAATGCACGGTGACGCTAAGCAAAACGAAACAGAAAGGCAATTCACCGCCTCCTGCATGGCCGCGCTAAAGCCGAAATTGTTCTCTTAATAATTACTCACTTTTCTATGTCATGTTATGCCAGGAAAAAGAACTTGCTCAGAATTTTCTTAAAAAGGAAAGAAAAACAATCAGAGTCTAAAAACTTGCTGATGTTCAAGATGAAAAAGGTTAGACCTTATCTGAAGACAGCAGGATACTCCAGTTTTGTGATTTCAAGTCAAATTATTTGACATTGACATTTCTGGGATATTAATATTCACAACATGCCAAGAAATTTAATGTACCGTGTTCCCTGACTGCTCTTAACGGAATAGATATACATATATACACACACACACATGCATTCACTTGTAAGCTTGCTGTGTATTTAAGACCACAATAAATTAAGCTTGGCGCTTTGATACATGAGCCACATTCATCTCAGGTTTCTAGGAATTGAATTTAAATCAAATATTGCGTTAAAAGTGGCAGCATTACATTCCAAACTATTCTCTCACCAAGCTTTATTTTCATAGAGTCAAGTGTTAGTATTTACCAAGTTTTATAAAGTTCAAAGGGTAGTGATTAGAGAAGGTACACACCTTCAGGTACACAGCTTTATTTATCTGACTCGATTTCATTTTAGAATTCTATTCAAAGTACATTCATGCTACTCAACTTTTTTTTTTTCTGAGACAGGATCTCACTAATTTGCTCAAACTGACCTTGAACCTGGGATCCTCCTGCCTCAGCCACCCGAGTACCGGGTTACAGGTGGGTGCCACTACACTGGCTTAATTATTTTATCATTGAATTTCATTTGAAATACAACTTTCAGGGTACTAAAGATACGATAACCATCCGTTTCAGTGCCTGCTGTCTTCCTGACATTTGTTGGGTTCAGCATTTGAGCGCTCTCAAAAGCGCTGGTCTGGAAGACAACTTACCTAGTTACTCTGAAATTTCCACTTACACCGTGGAAACAGAGGAAGAGTGAGTTTGCCAGACGCAAATCAAAGAATTGGAGTGATAATTGACAAATGCACGGAGCCTGCCCACTCAGGTAGGTCTTTACACGGGTCCAGGAGAAGAGACGAAAGGGGAACCAGCTCAGGGCAGAGTGTGGCTGAACAACAGACCACGGAAAAAATCATAGTTACTATAGCCAGAGCACAGATAGGAATTCAGGTCACACTGAAGCACCATGCATTCCCAAGCTGCAGCCGTCCACTGCTGCACACCAAAGATTCTTCGGGACCATGCAGACTAAGGCTTAACACAGACCTGGCCTCTGGGGTCTAACTCCTCTGTGTTTCCTGGAGTTACTGAACAAAAGAGATCCTAAGACTCTGCAGCGAACCGAGTGAAAATAAAATGTCCTGCTCAAAGCAGTCCAGGCAGTATGAGACAAGGACAGCTGCCTCAGTTATCTGTGCTGGAGTACACGTAGCGTGATTGCTCTAAATAGTGTGCAAACAAAATCAACAGAGGTGAATTTGCAATCCACTCATCCTCATGTGTATCCACACTCTTCTTCTAAAGGAGGCTGGATCTCCAAAACAAGTCATCACCTTGGTTAAAAGTAAATAATAAGGGACTTAAAATAACTGAAGAGATGATCTGAGGGAACCATTGGAACAGGGAAAAATAAAATCATTTCCTCAAACAGATCCACCTGTGCGAGGGTCAGTTGGAAGGCAATACTGGTTTGATTAGAAGGGGAAACGCGTGTGGCTAACCTGGTTATGGACACAGTAGTTCTCATTTAACTGAAAGTGCTCCAAATCATGCCTAAATAGAAGACAGCACAGCCAAGTTGATACCTCCCGTCTCCTCTTACTGCTGTACATTTGAGAAGAAAGAAGAAAAGCTAGTGACACAGAGATCCTGCCTTTTATAATCCTTTTATCATTTTATAAGAACTTAGATTGCTTTTAAAAATCTAACTATTCAATTGGTAGCCACCACATATATAATACAAATATAGGTGTAGTGCCCATAATCTTGTGCTTGCTTAGCAAATTATTGAAATATGTAAATTGTAACACAAGAAATGAAGTTTTTTATATAATAGTTATGATATTAATCCTACCAATTATGAGCCATCATTTTTTGAGTATTAACTAAAAGGTGTGCAAGGAACTTGTATTAAATACTCCAATGACCCGTGAGGGAGTAACATCCCTTTTCACCAATAACAATCTGTCTGAAAAAAGAAATCAAAAAGACAAGCCGATTTACAGTAGCATCAAAGGCAATAAACTACTTGGGAACACATTTAACCAAGGAAGTGAAAGATCTACATGTTGAAAACTATAAAACATCGATGAGAGAAATTGAAGAAGTCGCAAATAAACAGGAAGACATACAGTGTTCATGGATTAGAAGATATTATCACCAAAATGCCCGTGTTACCC
>PVLC010044793.1:0-12021 GCA_004027655.1 Graphiurus murinus | reverse complement strand
AGGTAGAATCTCCAGTGCCAAAAACCAAAACAAAAATTGTCCATTATAGCCGGGCGTGGTGGCGCACGCTTGTAATCCCAGCATTCGGGAGGCTGAGACCGGAGGATCCGGGTTCGCGGCCAGCCTCAGCTACCTAGTGAGACACTCCACAACTTAGTGAGACTCGGTTTCAAAATAAAGAATAAAAACTAGGGCTGGGGGTGTAGCTCGGGGGTAGAATGTCCCCGAGTTCAATCCCCAGTACCACAAAAAAAAAAAAAAAAAATTGTCCATTATTAGAAACATTTAAAATTCCCCACGTGGCTCGAATATATTTCTCCTGGACATCGCTGACTTAGAATGTCAGCTTAAAGGGGACAGCCTTTTTTTTTTTTTTTTTTTTGGTCTTTGCACTGTCCAGACAGCGACAGACACAGAATAAAGGCTCAATGCATTTTCTGAATGAATGGATGGAGGCCGAGCCTCTGGGAACCCGCTTGTTCTGACAGCCAGCACTGATGGACCACATCCCAGGCCCGGCCTCCTCGCCGCGCCAAAGAAGGAAACTGAGGCCTGGCGAGGTGACGTCAGCCCGTGCCCCACCGCACGCAGCGAGCAAACGTCGGGGCCGGGATTCGAACCCAGATCCAGTCCCTACAGCCCTAGCGCGCTGACCGTTCCTACCTTGCTGGGCGGCAGCGGCGGCGGCGGCGGGACAGACAGGCCGCTCCTCGACCGCTGCCTCCAGTCCGCCGGGGCCGAGCCCCAGCGTGACCCCTCCGCGGCCATCGCTGGCCACCCGCGCCTCTGCCGGCCGCCGAGCCCTTCGCAGACGGCGCCGCCCGGAAGTCCCGCCCCCGCCGCGCGGCCCAGGGTGCCGCGACAGCCACGCCGACCAATGAACAGACCACCGCGGTGGACGCCGACCAATGGGCGTGCGCGCCGAGGGGGCGTGTCCGGGCCGCGGGCCGGAGCGGGTCGTGCGCGCTGAGGAGGAGCCGCCGCCGCCGTCGCCGTCGCCGCCGCTGCCGCCGCCGCCGCTACCGAGGCCGAGCGGAGCCGTTAGCGCCGCGCCTCCGCCGCCCGCCCGCCCCGGAGCAGCCCCGGGCCCGCCCGCCCGCGTCCAGGTGAGGCGGGCAGCCTTCGGCGGCGCCCGACGGGGTAGGCCGCGGCAGGCCTGAGCTCGCCTGGCCGGGCCGCGGGGGCCCGTGGGCCTGCACCGGCCGAGGCCCAGGCCGCGCCGGGAGGGGACGCGCGCGGGCCGCGGCGGGCGGGCGGGCGGGCGGGGGCCGGCCAGTGTGGGGGCCAGCGATAGGGCCCGGGCTGGATTCCTCGGGCGCCGCGAGGGGCGGGCGAGGGGCACACACACGGCGTGGGCACGCGCCTGGGGGCCGGGGCCCGGGGAGGCTTGGAAGCCGGGCATCCGGGGGCGGGAGAGTGGAGCCAGAGGCGGGGGAGTGGGGCGAGCGCCTTCAGCGCGCAGAGGTCACGGCCCACGGGCTCGCTCCCCCGGGAAATCCTACGGATTCTTTTGTGGTCGTTGTCAGAGCCCCAAGGCCGGCATGAGGTTCTTTTAGAACTAAGTGTGCAAATCCATCAGTATGTAAGGGAGTCTTAGCAAGGTAAAAAATAGAAAAATAATAAAAATAAAAAAGGTAATATTGATCGCCATCCCTAACAGAGCTGTTAGTGGGGCGTTTGGATTTGTAAAGTGTGTATATGTTGAAAACACGAACAGCAGACAATTGAACAATAGGAGCTGGGTGGTCTTTTTTTCCTTTTCCAGTGTCTTCTGCTGCTAGGCTTATCGAAATGGGTTCTGATACCTCCTGTGTGCAGGGGAGGTGGGTAAGAACTTACTTTTGCACAGGCCCCTTCTGGAGAGACAGAGTCCTGCAGAAAGTGTTCCTGTGGGATTCCTGTGGCCATTGCTTCTGAAGGGGGAAGATAGGGAGGATGTTCTGGCTGGAGAAGGGTTTCTCAACTCCAGGCACTACTGATAGTTGGCGGAATCACATAATTCTTGGTTGTAGGACACTGTCTTGTGCATTGTAGGAAGTTAAGCAGCATCCCTAGCTTCTACCCACTAGGTGCCAGCAGCATCCCTTCCCCCGCCCCCAGTTGTGAGAATCAAAAATATCTTCAGACATTGCCAGATGTCTCCTGGGGTCAGTCGGTGTATCTCTCTCTCTCTCTCTTCTCACTCACTCACTCTCTCGTGAGAAGCACCACTGAACTAAATGATTTTCCACTAAAAGTTCCTTCAGCCCCAAGACCTTGAACAAGCTCAGCTACCTTGAGCCTTATTCTTACCTGTAAAATGGGAAGGACAAAAATACGGTGCAGACTCAAGTGTGTGAGAAACCCCTAGTATTGTGCATAGCCCAGAATTAAATAGTGGTACAATTTTCAGTATTTATTCACAGCTTACCATGTGCTTGACACTGCACAGGCATTTGTCTCTAGAGACAAGGAAACTGAGGCCTATATGGGTCACTTGATATCAAGGACCAGTCTCATACACTAAAGCAGTGCAGGCAAGATTTGAACTCAGGCCTTCTCACTCCAAGCCCTTTCCCTGAACCACCAGGAGTCCAAAACAGTTGCCCTTGAATATCTGTGTACAAAACTCTGTCCTGGGGTCTGTTTTAAGATGCTTCGAGTTCTAGGTCCATAAAGAGGCTGGGGTATATAACCACCTCCAGATGTGGCAGGAAATGATGTTTCTGTCGAAGCACTGCTCTGAGGGGCAGTTTGAATGTGTCTGAGTCTGAGGCCAAGGGGCAGCAAGTAGAAAAGGAGGGAGAATTATGCAAACACCGTCTTACCGAGTCTTCCTCCATCCCTCTGTCACTGGCTGTTTCTCATCTCGGTCCTCTTTCCACACTCCAGCAAGAGATCATCTGATCATGTCCCTCCAGACAAAAGCTTTTGGGGGGAAAAGCAAACTTTGTTGACCTATTTGAGTGTCTTGAAAGATAAAGTCAGAAGCCCTGAGTGCGGTCTGTCAGTTCTTTCACACTCTAACCCTCCCTTCCTCTCTGACTTCATCTGCACATAGACCCCCAACTCCGACCCTCTCTGCCTGTTGCTCCCTCTGCCTGGAACACCGTTCTCTTCCACCTGGAGATCTCTTCCTCATGCAGCACAGGCCAGCTCAGAGCTCACTCTCACCACTTAAAGCCGCTTTCGACTGCCACCCTCTCTCCACCCCCGCTGGAATCAACTGTTCTGGTTTGTGTTTCCATCCCATTCAATTTATTGAATCGAATTAAATGAATGGTGAAAGCAGAGCAGTGCCGGCCTTTGGCCCCTAGGTGGCAGTAGCAGAGAGACTGACCTGAGGCTGTGGGTTTGGGAAAGACCCGAGGAAAGCAGCAGATAGAAGGGAAGTGAGCCTTGTTTTCCTCCTTTGAATGACTCCTGCTGCCCCACTGCAGTAAGCCCGGTACCAGGCTCTGGGGAGATGATAGTGAATACAAAGTGTGTGTAGCTGGTGTCAGCCCACTCTGGTTAGCGCGGTGATGGTTATGCACTGGCTCATCTGGAAGCACAGGGAAAGTAACTTTTACCCAGGTCTAAGTGGGCACAGGAGATCCCAGAGTGTGGGTGCTCAGACAGACACCTGGGGGAGGGGCTTTGCCAGATGCGGGAACCACAGCAGCAAAGACATGGAGGTGGGGACTTGTCTGCTCAGTGAGGCATGGTGTGCTCACAGGTCCACTAGCCAGAGGGCTGCGCCTGAGAAGTGCTAGTCCACAAAGAGGGAGTCACGTTTGCACCGGAAGAGCTGGAGGGGTTAGAGCTGAAGGCCAGAAGACCCGTTAAAGTGGTTGATTTCCTTTAGGTCAGAAAAGTCGTGAATGTGACCCAGGGCTGCAGTGGTAGAGACAGAGGAGGGAGCGTGGAGGATCATAGTCACAGGACTCGGGGTATCTAGGTGTGGGACATAAGCAGGTGCTTGAGTGACTGGAAGGTGAGTGGTCCCTAAGAGACCAAGAAGGTGGGAGAGGAAGTAGTCGGGCGAGTGTGTGCACAGGACAGGAATGCCCACCAGGAGCAGCTGCGGGCAGTGGCAGGGTGTCCACGCCTGGACGCACTGCAGATCCACCGTCCCACTCCACCCGGAACCTCAGTGTGAACAGGCAGCTGGCACGCACACCTTCGCAGCGTGAGCGTGGGTGAGAGGGGAAGTTGCCTCGAGGAACTTGGAACCTGAAGTGAGGAGAAGAGACCTCAGTGTGAGATGCAGTAACAAAAGTCTCTGGCAAGGCACTGAGAGAAATGGTTATCTAGTGTTGAGGTTTGGTTTTGTTCTGGCAGACTGGTGTGATCAAAGAGTTGTGGGGAGCCTACAGCCATACCACCCTGAATGTGTCCAGTCTTGTACCAAAACAAATATGGAGAGGGCTATCCAGGAGGAAGGCAGCAAGAGTGACTTGCAGCGGCCGGAGTGGACTGGTTTGGCCAGGCAGAGGGTCAGGAAGGTAAACTTGGAGACATATCTAGAAAAGTAGACCAGGGTGAGGTGGTAGCAGGTTCCTGAGTCTGGTCAAGGTGATCCCAGAAGATTGCTCAGCCTGGGGAAGAGACAAGGGTGGACTGTCCAGAGACTTTTGCAGTGGTGAGGTGACTCCCCCTTGATGGTCAGGACTGGGGTCGCTCCTGTGTTTTTGTGCCTGTGGTTGGCACTCTATGCTGTGCTAGGGGGGTAGGAAGGGTTAGCAGAGAGAGCAGAAGTGACTGAATCTAGCCATTGCTCAAGGAGATGTTTTGTGGTACCGGGGATTAAACCAGGGGCATTCTACCTCTGAGCTATACTCCCAACCCTAGCCTTGTTGTTTCTTTTTGTTTTTGTTTTGCAGTACTAGGGATTGAACCCAGGGGCAATCTACCTCCAAGCTACACCCCCAGCCCTATTTTTTTGTTCTTTCTTTCTTTCTTTTTTATTTTGCGGTACTGGGGATGGAACCTGGGGGCATTCTACCTCCGAGCTACACCCCCAGCCCTAGTTTTTTTATTCTTTATTTTGAAACAGGGTCTCACTAAGTTGTGGAGTGCCTCACAAAGTCATTGAGGCTGGCGGCGAACCCGGATCCTACAGTCTCAGCCTCCCAAATGCTGGGATTACAAGCGTGCGCCACCACACCCAGCTCTTTATGTTTTTGAAACAGAGTCTCACTAAGTGGTTGAAGCTAGCTACAAACCTATGATCCTCCTGTCTCAGCCTCCCAAGTACTGGGGTTACACCACATCCTGCTTCAAAGAGATCTTTATGCCAGAGGAAGGATCACAGGAGAGGGAACAGCGCAACGCAGTGCAGCTCAATGGCAGGGTCAGTGTCACCATGAGCAGAAACTGGGAGACAGAAGAGGAGTCATTTGGAGGAAAAGACATTGAGTTTAGAGACACCCAAGGAGCTGGTCTGGGCAAGAGGTGACAGGGATCTGATAGAGGATGATGACAGGGAGATTGGGAGGGGGTGCTAAGAGGTCTCTCAGATGTCAAACTGGCACATCTTGGTACTGAATTGATACAATAAATGGACAGAGGTGACCCTTGGAGGGCAGGATGAAGGTGTCTCCATTTGAAGTAACTCAGGAGGGGTTAGGGCAGAAGAGAAGAGATGAGCATGTTTGCATCTAGAGACAGGCAGATTGGAGGCACGCATTTCCCAAGTGCCAAGTGCTGTGTTGCTTGTGGTGATACCCATCCCCACGTGAGGAACCCAGCTCCAGGGGGGTGACTTCCTCTCTGCAGGTTGGTGCTGGAGCTCAGATGTGGCAGACGCCAGAGCTCGAGGCTTCTGATTGCTGTGCCGTGTTGCTCTACTCTTCTGTGTGAGAGCTTTGCCAGCCACCAAGTGCTTAGCAGGACTCTTAGCAGGACTCTGGTCCTTCAGGTCCCCTCAGGCCCATGGAACACTTGGACCGCGTGCTGGCTGCACCTGACCTGCTCTGCCCCTGGGCTTCCCAGCTGGGCTGACACGGAGTGCTCTCCTAGCCGGAGTGGCCTAGCCAGTGGCTTCCCCTCCACTGGACAGGGCCTCTAGCAGCAGTCAGAATTGGGTCAGCTGGTGTCTTCAGCTTTTTGTGACACCAGAGCGTTTCTTGGGTGACCTGAGATTTTTTTACCCTAAAGACTCAGAATTTTGCATCTGGAAAGGAACTGGGGAATAATAGAGCCCCAGCACTGCCTGAAAGAGATTTGACTTCTAGTTCTGTTTTGGCTCGAGTCAGTTAGAAAGCCTGCTCCTACACCATAGAGTGGCCCTGATTGTCACGTGTGCCTAGGAACCCAGTCCCACAGGTGCACCACCTGTGCACGTATTTATGTCAGACATAAAGAAGCTCACAGGGAGACCAGCATCACTGACGTCATGCAGGCACAAGCAGGATTGTATAAAATAGTGAGATGGAGTTGATCATCCAAACAAGACTCTCCCTGAAGGGCTGGGAACACGACTCCGTGGACTAGTGCTGGCCTAGCACGTGAGGCCCTGCGTTCAATTTCTAGTACCAAGAAATAAATAAGTTAGAATCTCTGTGGGGGAAAAAATACTCCCTGATACTTCAGTTATTGGATGCATTTCCAGGTCAGCTGGAATCATTTGCCAAACTTGAAATTTCTGGTTTTGATCACTGTACTTGGCTCTGATTCTTTGGAATGGTGCTTTCTGATTATCCTAAGAAAATAAGGTACTGATTGTGTTAATAGAATGTCAGGACAATTTCCAGTTGCCTTCTTTAGCATAAAAGAAATGCTCCATGCTGAGTGTGATGACAGACAGCCTGTCATCCCAGCAACTTGGAAGACTGAGGCAGAAGGATGGGCAGCTTGGGCAACTTAGTGAGACCCTGTCTCAAAATAAAAAGTGTAGCTCAGTGGTAGAGTGCCCCTGGTTCCATCCCCAGAACTGGAAAGGAAAAAAAAAAATGCACATGATTCCAGGAGGAGTCTGAGAGCTAGTGCCCCCTCTCCCACTGTGTAGCACATGCTGGGTTTGCCAGGACCCTGGGTTCACCTGGGGACCTTAGATGACAGTGGTGTAGCTTGACCCTTAAGTTCTCATCCTTGACATTGGCGAACAGCAGATAACTACAAGGCAGCAATCAGGGCAGTAATAAAGGTTTATGTCAGCCGGGCATAGTGGCGCATGCTTGTAATCCCAGTACTTGGGAGGCTGAGACAGGAGGATGGCAGGATTGAGGCCGCCTCAGCAAATAGTGACTCTCATCAACCTAGTAAGACCCTATTTCAAAACAAAAATAATAAAAATGAAATAGGACTAGGGGTGTAACTCAGAGGTAGAATGACCCTGGGTCCAATCCCCAGTGCCACCAAAAAAAAAGTTTACATTAACTGAATAGTGGCACTGAAGCCGGGCATGGTGGCCCACGCTTGTAATCCCAGCATTTGGGAGGCTGAGACCGGAGGATCCAGATTTGCGGTCAGCCTCAGCTTACCTAGTGAGGCATTCCGCAACTTAGTGAGACCCTGTTTCAAAATAAAGAATAAAAAATAGGGCTGGGGATGTAGCTTGGAGGTAGAATGCCCCTGAGTTCAATCCCCAGTACTGGAAAAAAAATTAAAAAAATAGTGGCACTGAGAACTAGAGTCACTTACTGTCCTAGGAAAAGGTGACTTTTTATTTATTTATTTATTTATTTATTTATTTATTTATTTTTTGCGGTACTGGGGATTGAACTCAGGGGCATTCTATCTCCGAGCTATACCCCTAGTCCTATTTTTTATTCTTTATTTTGAAACCTGGTCTCACTAAGTTGTGGAGTGTCTCACTAGGTAGCTGAGACTGGCCGCGAACCCGGATCCTCCGGTCTCAGCCTCCCAAATGCTGGGATTACAAGCGTGCGCCACCACGCCTGGCTGAAAAGGTGACTTTAAAATTCTTCTTATTATTTTTTTTTTGCAGTACTGGGGATTGAACTCAGAGGCGTTCTACCTCCGAGCTACACCCCCAGCCCTATTTTTTATTCTTTATTTTGAAACCGGGTCTCACTAAGTTGCGGAGTGCCTCACTAGGTAGCTGAGGCTGGCTGCGAACCCAGATCCTCCGGTCTCAGCCTCCCAAATGCTGGGATTACAAGCGTGTGCCACCACGCCCGGCTTATTATTATTTTATTTATTTACTTATTGTAGTACTAGAGATTGAACCCAGGGGCATTCTACCTCCACACTACATCCCCAGCCCCATTTTTTATTTTGAAATGGTCTTACTAAGTTAATAAGGGCCTGACTAAATTGCTGAGGCTGGCTGTGAACCTGCGATCCTCCTATCTCAGCCTCCCAGGTACTGGGATTACAGGCATGCATCACTGCACCCAGCTTTATTTTCATTTTGAAACAGAGTCTCAGTGAGTTGCTGAGGATTTCACAGAGTTGCTGAGGCTGGCCTCGAACCTGTGATCTTCCTGTCTCGGTTTCTTAAGTGCTGGGATCCCATGTGTGTGCCACCACACCTGGCAGAATGTGACTTTAAAGATGAGTGGGGAGGAGAGAGGGCAGCCGAGCTGTGCAAAGGGAGCCGCCAGAACATAGGCCCAGATGTAGGGCTGTGGCATGTTAGGAAGAAGCCGGGGTGCTCAAGGCAGAAGCGCCCGGAGAGGGCAAGGCCCTGTGCTTGTGCTTGGGAGGCTGCTCCTGGTGTGAACTCAAGGCCCAGTCCTGCATATTTACCAGCTTATTAACAGCACAGCTGAGCACAGGTGAAACTCTGTGACCTCTATGCCTCAGTGGTGGTGACCAGCGGGCCAGAGAACCAGAGGGGACGAGCGGGTTGACGCGGAGGGGCAGGAGGGGAAGTATCTTGGGAGTAGCCGACAGTTGGACGGCGAGCTTGTGGTCAGAGCCCATGGGCACTGAGGCTGGCAGGCCAGGCTGGGT
Source organism: Graphiurus murinus (assembly GCA_004027655.1). NCBI lineage: Eukaryota > Metazoa > Chordata > Mammalia > Rodentia > Gliridae > Graphiurus > Graphiurus murinus. The sequence continues at coordinate 3,138 of PVLC010044793.1, read as the reverse complement.
GATGCCGAATGGACAAGTCGAGGGCAGGCCCTGGAGAGCAGGGGGAGGCGGCCTGAAGCACACCAAAACCGTCTTGGGAGGCGTGGCTCCATGGTCGCAGTTGGCGAGACTTGGCCTGCAGAGGGCTGCTTAGCTTTGACTGTGGGCCAGGAGGAATAGGGTGGCAGAGAGAGGTTCCCTTTGTAAGTCATCATTTTATTTTTTTAATTTGTACATGGGAAAATTCACTTTTTGGTGGCCGATTGCTTGAGACTCTTTTGCTTTGTTCTTATAGTACTTGCTTTGTACATGCTAGGCAAGCACTCTACCACTGAGCGATATCCCCCAGCCCTTGTTATTTTTACTTTGAGACAAGATCTTGCTAAGTTGCTCAGGCTGGCCTTGAACTTGCACTCCTCCTGCTTCAGCCTCCCAAGTAGAATTACAGGTGTGTATCACCTTGCCTAGCTGAGTTGAATTTTGACAGTGTACAGACATGTATGACTACCACCACCATCGAGATACTAGAAAGTTCTATCATCCATAAACAAAAATATTTCTTCTTGCTGTCCTTATATAGTTACCTCTTCCCCTCACTCCCCTACTCCTGGCAGCCACAGATTTTTCCACATATGGATGCCACTTGACGTACAGTGGATGACATCCCGACAAGCATATCATAATTAGAAAATGTTGTAAGTCAGAAATGCATTGAATACACCTGACGTACCCAAGCTCACAGCCTCACCACACCATACACCATCAAGTATTGGTGACGGACCCTTCTGATCGCCTGGCTGGCTGGGAGCTGCAGTTGCCCAGCATCCCAAGAGAATTTTGGATTGCCTAAAATCCCAAATTCAAAATATAGCTTCCTCATAATGCTTATCATATCTGAACCATCATAAAGTTGAAAAGTTGTAAGTCAAACCATCGTAAGTTGGGAGACTATCTGTAGTCTGGACCTTTCCAGAATGTCTGAGAAATAGAATCATACTTATCTGTGGCCTTTTGAGTCTGGTTTGTTCAAGATTCATACAAGTAACATGAACTATAATACCTTTTTTTTTTTTTCATTGTGGAGTAGTAGTTTTTTGTGTGGTGTACTGTTGTATATGGAGTTTTATGTGGACATGGGTTTTCTCTTGCATCAGTAGTAGGAGTAGGATTGCTGGGCCCATGCTAAGTGTATTTTTTTTTTTGTAGTACTGAAGATTGAACCCAGGGACATTCTGCCCTTGAGCTACACCCCCAGCCATACTTATTTATTTACTTACTTACTTATTTTAAAACAGGGTCTCACCAAGTTGCAGAGGGCCTCACTAAGTAGTTGAGCCTGTCCACGAACATGTGATCCTCCTGTCTCAGCCTCCCAAGTACTAGGATTACAAGTGTGTGCCACTAAGCCCGTCTTACTTTATTTTGAAACAGGGCCTAGCTAGGTTGATGAGAGTCTCGCTACTTGTTGAGACTGTCCTTGAACCTGCAATCCTCCTGGTCTCGGCTTCCCAAATCCTGGAATTATAAGCCTAGGGCACCACACCCCACTACATTTTTACATTTTAGAACAGAGGTCAGCAAACTTGCCATAAAGAGCCAGATGGTAAGTATTTTTGGCTCTGTGGCCCATATAGTAGTTACTAGATTGTAGCTACTCAGCTCTGACATTGTAGCAAAAAAACTAGCCATAGTCAATAAGTAAAGGAGAGGGACTGTGCACTCCGATAAAACTTTTTTTTTTTTTAATAGTACTGGGGATTGAACCCAGGGGCATTCTACCTCTGAGGTACACCCCCATCTCTGGCCCTATTTTATTTTTATTTTGAAACAGGGTCTCACTAAGTTGCAGGGGGCCTCACTAACAAGCTGAGGCTGGCCACAAACCATGAACCCGGATCCTCTGATCTCAGCCTCCCAAGTACTGGGATTACAAGCATGTGCCACCACATTTTATTTTTGAAACAGGGTCTCGCTAAATTGCTGAGTCTGATCTCTAACCTCTGATCTTCCTGTCTCAGCCTCTCAAGTACTAGGATTACAGGCATATGCCACCATGCCTAGCTAAAACTTTTACTTGTGGTGCTGGGAATCCCACCCAGAACCCAGGACAGGCTAGACGAGTGCTCTGCCAGTGAGCTACATGCCCAACCCCCCAATAAAACTATAAAAACAGGTAATGGGCCACATTTGTCTTGCGGATCATGATGTGCAGACCCCTGCTGTAGAAGTTGCACTTCATACCAGGTATAGAGGATAATGAGAGTTGGTAACCATTGCCCAGTTCACCATCCAGGAAAGCAAGGTGAGGGAAAACCAGAAGAGTAGATGCCCAGCTCCTAGAGGAAGGCAGTGAGAGGAAAGGAGGAAAAGAAGAGACTGTTTGCTTCCCATCTTAAGCAAACTTCAACATGCATTTTAATTTTTCAGTTAACCTATGTGCTTTGGATCAGGCTTCAGTAGATGTTTTTGTTCATTTGTTTGTTTTTGAGCTAATGATCTATTTTAAAAATCCCACAGCCACAGATGGTTTAACAGATTCATAGTTTTTCTTGATTAAACTTTAATGCTTTCTACTGAAGTTGATTTTTTATTAAGATATCCCCCATTAATGTATATTTATTTTTTATTGATTTTTGTGTGTGTGTGTGTGGTGCTGAATATTGAACCCAGGAGCATTCTACCTCCAAGCTACATGATTTTATCTCTTATTTGAAAACAAGGCCTCACTGTGTTGCTGAGAGCTTCCTTTAGTTGCCAAGGCTGGCTTTGTTGCCAAGCCAGCTTTGAACCTGCAATCCTCCTGTCTCAGCCTTCCCAAGTCATAGGATTACAGGCATGTGCCATCATGCCTGGCTTTAATGTTTGTTTATTTTATTTATTTATTTATTTATTTATTTATTTATTTATTTATTTATTGTGGTACTGGAGATTGAACCCAGAGGCATTTTACCTTTGAGCTACATCCCCAGTCCATTTTATTTATTCTTTATTTTGAAACAGGGTCTCAGTTGCAGAGTGCCTCACTAGCTAAGGCTGGCCATGAACTTGGATCCTCCTGTCTCAGCCTCCCAAGTACTGGGATTACAAATGTGCACCACCACACCCGGCAGCTTTAAGGTATATTTTGATCATGTTCAGTTTTGCACTTTTTTTTTTTTT
>PVLC010044792.1:0-12152 GCA_004027655.1 Graphiurus murinus | reverse complement strand
ATGCCAAAACTTCTGGCACCATATTATGTGTGTGTGTGTGTGTGTGTGTGTGTGTGTGTGTGTGGTACTGGGGATTGAACCCAGGGACATTCTACCTCCTAGTTACACCCACAGAGCTATTTTATTTTTGATTTTGAAAAAGGATCTTGCTAAGTTGTCGAGAGCCTTATTAAGTTGCTGAGGTTGTCCTTGAAACTGCGAGCCTCCCAAATACTGGGATTATAAGTGTGTACCACCACTGTCTCCCTAACTTTTAAAAATATTATGTTATATGTAATTCTTAGGTAAATTATAAAAAATAACAACAAATTTATGCAGAGATTTATAATGCATCTTAAATAGACCATTATCCCTATGGTAAAGTCTCCTGTATACCATTCCTGGCAATATCCTCTAACTTATCCTAGAAATTAACATGGCTTTTGCTTCATGTTTATTGTTCTTTTGATTTTCTTCATAGATTTTTTAACTCTAAATTACATATTTTAATGCTGCCATTTCCTGAACTTTATATAAATGTTATCACATATATGCCCAAATATGACACTTTTTGCCACTGCGCATTATATTTCTAAGACTCATCCATGTGGTTGCAGAGATCATTTATTTTCACTCTCACAGACAGCTTTATCCTATGAATATTTCACAATTATATATTCATTCTCCTAGGGTGGACATATGCATTGTTAAGTTTGCTGCTGCAGAAATAAGGTTACCATGAATGTTTTCACATTTCTTAGTACACAGATGACACAGATGCAGAAACATATTATCTGGGACCTAGGTCAGAGGGCATGTGCATATTCAGCCTAAGTAGACAGTCTCAAGATTTTGTGTTAATTTGCTCTCCCAAAAGTAGTGCTTAAGAGTTCCTATTGAGTAGCATCTTAAGAAACTCTTAACAGCATTATTCTATTAATTGTTGTGAGCTCAGGGTATACTAGAGGGTATCCCATGTGTAGTTTTAGTTTTCAGGTCCACGATTGCTAATGAGTTTGAGCAGTTTTTCCTATATTTATTTATCAAATAATTTCTTCCCATGTGACATTTAAGAATACATTTTGTTAATTTCTTGCACTGTTTTTATTTTATTATTAATTTGAAGGAGTTATTTATATACTGGACATAAACCTTTTGGTGGTTGTGTTGCATGCATTTTCTCCAAGGTTGTATTTTTTAAAGCACTTTTCTTTAGTGTCTCTTTTGAGAACCAGAAGAAATTAATTTCATTATAGCTAAAACAATTGTTTTTGTGTGTATATGGTTCTAGAGTTTTTTTTAACTCAGGAGCTTTCTACCACTGAGTAACACCCCCAGACTTTTTTGTTTCATTTTTGAGACAGGGTCTCACTAAATTGCTCAGGCTGGCCTCGAACCTGTGATCCTCCTGTCTCAGCCTCCCAAGTACTGGTATGACAAGCATGGACCACTGTGTCTGGCAACTTTGTTGATTTTTAACTTTGTGGTTTATACTTCCTTTTTTTTGTAGGAAAGTCTTCTGTGTGTGTGTGTGTGTGTGTGTGTGTGTGTGTGTGTGTGTGTGTGGTACTGGGAATTGAATCCAGGGGCATTCTACCTCTGAGTTACATCCCCAAGCCTATTTATTCTTTATTTTGAAACAGGGCCTTACTAAGTTGTGGAGGGCCTTGCTAAATTGCTGTGGCTGGCCATGAACCTGAAATCTTCCTGCCTCAGGTTTCCGAGGACTGGAATTACAGGCCTAAGCCACCACTCCAGGCATAAATCCTTCCCTTTCCTGAATTCATCAAGATAGTTTTAATGGGAGTTTATAAAATTTTGCGGTTTACTTTTAAATTTTTAATTTACCATTTAAACAAGACTCCAAAGGCACAAGAAATTAAAACAAGAATTAATACATGAGATTGCATTGAATTGAAGAGTTTTATGCAGCAAAGGAAACTGTCAAAACCTCAAGAGAGAACTTGACAGAATGGGAGATGTTTACCAGCTACTCCTCTGATAGAGGACCAATATCTAGAATATACAAACAACTCAAGAGACTCACCATCAAGAAAAAAAAAACTCAATCAAAAAATGGGCAAGTGAACTAAATAACTTAATAGACACTTCACAAAATGAGAAATATAAATGGCCAATAAATGCATAAAAATATTCAGCATCATTAACAATCAGAGAGATGCAAGTCAAAAGTACCCTGAGATTTCACCTAACCACAATTAGAATGGAAATCATTAAAAATACAAACAATAATAAATGCTGGCTAGATGTGGATAGATAAGTACTCTCATACATTGTTAGTGGTATTGCAAATTAGTGTAACCATTTTGGAAAACAATATGGAGGATCCTCAGAAGAATGGAAAACAACCTACAATATGATCCAGCTATACAACTCCTGGAATTTACCAAAAAGAATTGAAACCAGACTACCATAGCAATATATGCATATCTATGTTTATAGTTCACAATTCACAATTGCCAAACTATGAAATCAACCGAGATGTCCATCAACAGATGAATGGATTACACAATTATTCACAATGGAATTTTACTCAGCTATAAAGAACAAAATTATGTCATTTGCAGGGAAATGGATAAAACTGGAGAATATTATGCTAAGTGAGATTAATCTGTCACAAAAAATGAAGAGTCAGATGTTCTCCCTCACATGTGGAATGTGGAAGCTAGGGAGAAAATGAGATACAGCAGGAACTCCAGAAAAGAGAATAAACCTTAGTGGAGTGAAGGAAGGGATAACTGAGGGAGATGGGAGGAGGAAGGAAGACTTGAAGAGGAAAACACCTCAATGGACATGATGTACAGATATAGCCTCATCTAAGATAATCAGAGTGCTGAGCATGGGAAGGTGAGGAGGGAGAAAAAATGGGTTGGGAACTGGGAGAGGGTTCAAAAAGTGGTGTGTGCATGTATGCCTCTATCACCCTGAACTGCATTAAGATGTATGCTTACAATGCACCAATGCATTAATAAAAAAATTATTGTTGAAATTATAATTGAAAATGCATAGAATCATTCAATCACATTAAGAAGAACTGATAATTTAGGGATATTTTGTTTGTTTTTCCATTTGCATTGCATGCTTTCTCTCCATTTATTTGTTCTTTATTATTTTTCAATAAAGCCTGATACTTCTATCTGCAAAAAGTCAACATACTTTTTATATTTATTTTAAAAAATCTTACATATATATATTTTAACTGTTGTATATCTAGCCTTTATAAATTACATTTTAGGTGAAGTGTGGTGGTGCACACCTGTCATCTTAGTACTTGGGAGACTGAGACAGGAGTAATGCAGGTTCTAGGTCAGCTTCAGCAACTTAGTGAGACCCTGTTTAAAAAATTTTTAAAAAGTAGTGGGGTTCTAGCTTAGAGGTAGAATGCTCCTGGGTTCAATCCCCAGTACCAAAATAAATAAATAAATAAATAAATAAATAAATAAATAAATAAATAAATAAATAAATAAATAAGTCTTTATCCTGGTAGGTAGAAATACAATTGACACCATCTGCTCCATACTAGTCTTTAATTTAGCAAAATTTCCGACTCTGTTGTTAAATTGGATACTTACTGAATAAAAACTATTTGAAGTTTCAAATGTAGGACAAACATCTCTAAATAGTAATAATTGTTAATTGTGTTGCATTCCAATTCTCATTTTTTCTTTGTGTTTGAGTTGACTAGGTAGTGTAAATAAGCATGATACTTTGATATTGGTATTGTGTATCTCAGATCATTTTTCTGTTAATTCAGGAATCACTTTTGTTGAAATATATTTATAGTTAATGTTTCAGAAGTTGATACTAAATTAAGTCACTCCTAAATTTTGGAACTTATTCTTAAAATTAAGGTTATTTATTTTACTTTTTTTATGGTACTGGGGATTGAACCCCAGGGCATTCTACCCCTAGGCTATTCCCAGAGTCCTATTTTTTATTCTTTATTTTGAAACAGGGTATCAAGTTGCAGAGTGCCTCACTAAGTAGCTGAGGCTGGTTGTGAACCTGGATTCTCCGGTCTCAGCCTCCCAGTGCACCACCATCCCTGGCTCTATTGCTCAATTTAAGACTAGAGTTGTCCCTGTTTGATATGGTGAGATCTGTAGGAGCAATAGCCTTGTGGCTAAACCGTCAGGGATTTAGTTGTGATGTTTTTTATCAGAACTTCTTATTAAATGTTCAACTGGTGATGCCATGTAGGGAGCTAACTGCAGAGACTGGAATTCAGGGTAGGGATCCAGGCTAATGATAGAAACTTGAGACTCCTCAGTATACAATGATGGTATTTAAACCATAACTCTGGAAAAACCTAGGGATGAGTGAAGACAGAGCACAGAGAGTCAAGAACTGAGTACTGGAAGCTCACATTTTAAGATTTGAGATACGAAGCAAAACCAACAAAGGAGACTAAGGAAGAACAGTGAAGAAAGATGAGTGTATGGTTAATCTTAAGCCAAGTGCTGAACTTGTTTCAAGGAGAAAAGTCTCCTGCGTCAAATGATACAGATAGGTCAAGAAAGAAGAAGGTTGAGAACTGAGCCCTGGGTTTTATAGCATGGAAACAATTGGTAATCTTCATCTGGTTTCATGAAATAGTTGATGTTAACAGTTTCTTTTGAGAACAGGAAGATGGGACATTATTCCATACATAATTGTGGCAAATTTTAATTTACAATATAAGTAGTTTCTTCATGCTTAACCCTTCTATGTTATCATTTTTAATGCCTGATTAGAGCTCTTATGTGTAGATTCAATATGCTGAATTTAATTAATTCCATATGTTTAGGTATAATTTCTTTGTATTTTTCCTTATAATACCATGCTGGAATAATTACTTTAAATTTTATTTATTTCTCTAATTTTGTATTTTCTTAGGTAAAATGGGAAAAAATAAGATTTGTTGCCCCAAAGAATACATGTAGCTTATGTCATATCAAAACATTTTGATATAGTACACCAAAGTATATCATGGTATGATATTTCCACAAAAGAATACTATAAGTGGCTAATAATGAAATTCAAAATTAAGTTTATCTACTATCAATCCAATAAATGCAAAATAAACCTTTTGAGAGGAGGTTTAATCAGAATTTTGGGAGCTATTCTAAGGCTCCCTGCTTTAAGTGAAAGTAGTTCCAAGTAAAATATGATTTATATTTCTTCCCTTATTTGATATCTTTTAAGTGATTACAATATGCTTGACCTAGGGAGAGAATGATTGTTAGACAAACATAATTCTGTTTAACTACAGACTTATGCCATCCTGCATTTCCTTAGTTAGGAAACAGTGTATAAAATCATTCAGCCTTTATGTCCTCTTTTGCCAATTAGTAAGTAGGATTTAAGAGGTGTGTGTGTGTGTGTGTGTGTGTGTGTGTGTGTGTGTGTGTATTTAAATGATTTCTTGATGCTATATAAGGACCATTTATATCAATGATTCAAACAGAGCCTTGATTGAGCTAGACAATTTTGAGGTTAAATAATCTGTCCATTCTATTAGTTCTAATACTTATTCTGCTGCTTATCATGGGATATGGAGTTTTATGTTTTAAGGGCAGGACAAGAGGGATGAATGTCAGGAAATCAAAAAATGCTCCAATGTGGAGTGGTAGTCATTTTGTTGGTGGTGGTAGTGGGGACTTGAAGACTGGGGCAGGGATAGTGGAAGTGATTTCTCTATTAATTTGTTTAAGACACTGATAAAAATAAGATAATCTCCTTGGACAATATGCAGAGTCTGTTTTGATTATATTAAAAGACAATGGAGAAGTCAATGAAACCTCCCAAGACTCCTCAAGGCAGATGGGTTTCTGTCTTCTGTTACTAAAAGAGTCTAATAAATTACAGAAGAGAGACAAACACTATACTGTGGATGGTTGGAATGGTGCAGGGAGTAGACACTCACATGCACTGCCAGTGGGAACATCAATTGTTGCTTCTCTGGAGAGTAATTAGGCAAAAGTTTCTGGAGCCGTGAAATTTTCCACTTCTTATAATTTATCCTGGAAAAATATTTGAAGGTGTTCCCAATGATTTATGTATTATAATATTTATTACAGTGTTATTTTTTAAAGTACACAGTTGAAAACGATATACATAAATGTCCACCGATGAGCACTTGGTAAAATAAATTAAGCTATATCTATGGGATTTATTACTATGCAGCAGTTTATAATCATATTTTCTAAGACTAGTTGATGGCATGGAGAAATATTCACAATATAATGCTAAATTAAAACTGTCATATACAAACAAACAGCATTAAATAGCTACCACTTATTGAACATTAATTTGTACTAGGATATGTATTCAGAGCTTTAAAAACACCTCATTTAATAATCCCCCAACAAATCTGCAGGATAGCTATTTCTATTCTCAATTTATGTATTCTGAATCTGAAGTCAGAGAGTTAAACTGCACTTCAAATTCAAGTTATACTAAATAGAGCAACCTCAAATATGAAGGGTCCTTGGGGTGAATGCATGTTACTTCTTAAAAACTGAAAAATTTTATGTGCTTTATGTGCAAAGAATAGAAAAAGTAAAGTTAGATTTTGAAGAATTTTACATCTTTTAACATACTTTGAATTAATCTTATAGTTGATAAAAATACTTTCAAAGATATTAAGAGAGGGAGTAAAATGACTTGCTTTATGTTTTAAAATGATAACTGAAGATCACTACCAAAGATAGAATTGCAATAAGACAATTGGCAATTGTTTAAACTCCAGTTGATAAAGGTGTGATCTGTACAGAGTAATGACTAAGACTGGTTAAAGAATTAAGTAAACCCCAAACATTGAAGACATAAGTTCTAAGATAGAGGAAAATGCCTTGGAGTTTCAATGTCAGCCACTATATGTACAGCAATATTTGATGATACAGGAAGCCCCAGGAAAAGTTTGTGTATAGATCAGATGACTCTTGAGTCTTATTTTAAAGATATTTTATAGTTTCCTTTGCTGCACAAAAGATCTTCAGTTTAATGCAATCCCATGTATTGATCTTCCTGAGGGTTGCTTGTGCTTTTGAGGTCTTGTTGAGAAAGTTTTTACCTGTGCCTATGTGTTGAAGTGTTGGTCCTATGCCCTCTTCAAGTAGGTCTAAGGTCTCTGGCCTAACTTCCAGGTCTTTGATCCACCTTGAGTTGACTCTTGTGCAGGGTGATAAAATGGGGTTTATTTCCATTTTCCTGCATGTGGTTAACCAGTTTTGCCAATACCATTTGTTAAAGAGGCTATCCTTTTTCCAGTGTATATTTTTGGCTCCTTTGTCAAAAATCAGTTGACTGTAAGTCTGTGACTCTGTTTCTGAGTCTTCTATTCTGCCCCATTGGTCTATGTGTCTGTTTTTGTGCCAATACCAAGCTGTTTTTATTACTGTGGCTTTGTAGTAGAGTTTGAAGTCAGGTATTGTGATACTTCCTGCATGGTTCTTCTTGCTAAGAACTACTTTGGCTATCCTGGGCTTTTTGTTTTTCCAGATGAATTTAAGGACTGATTTTTCTGTGTCTGTGAGGAGCGCCCTTGGTAATTTCATGGGTATTGCATTGAATCTGTAGATCAGTTTGGGGAGGATGGCCATTTTGATGATATTTATTCTGCCTATCCAAGAGCATGGTAGATCCTTCCATCTTCTAAGGTCTTCATCGAGTTCTTTCTTTAACTTTTTGTAGTTTTCCTTATAGAGGTCTTTTACCTCGTTGGTTAGGTTTGTCCCTAAGTATTTTATTTTTCGGGGTGCTATTGTGAGTGGAATTGTTTTCTGGATTTCTTTTTCAGTGGATTTATGGTTGTCATACAGGACATATTTGTATCTATGTTTATAGCTGCACAATTCACAATAGCCAAACTATGGAAGCAGCCAAGATGTTCATCGACAGATGAATGGATTACAAAATTATGGGTTATGTACACAATGGAATTTTACTCAGCTATAAAGAAGAAAAAAATCATGTTATTTGCAGGGAAATGGATGCAACTGGAAAACATTATGTTAAGTGAGATTAGCCAGTCACAAAGAGTAACGAACCATATGTTCTCCCTAATATGCGGATGCTAGGGAGAAGATGGGGCATAAGAGGGTCTCCAGATGAAAAAAGAGAGACCCTCGAAAGCAAAGAAATTGATTTAACTGAAGAGGTTGGATGGGGGTGGGGGCACACTAATGTATATCAAGGTTACTCACTAAACTGAACTTGAGAGGGAGAGGGGGCGAGGAAGCGGGGTGAGAATTTGGGGAAGGGGTCAAATGAGAATTGTGAGCACATATATCATTATCAATTTGTACCTAACAAAGATGTATGCTTACAATATATGAATAAAAAAAACGGTATTTTATGTGAGGAACCATTTTAAAGAAGCAATCCAGAAAGGAGTTTTGGAGTTTGAGGAAGAAAACTTTCAATAACATATAGACTTGAGGATTATTTGCATGTAAGTATTGAAGCCATAGAGATAAATGAGATTTCCAACACAAAAGATGCAGACATATATATATATTATTTTTTTCTGTGGCACTAGGGATTGAACCCAGGGACATTCTACCTCTGAACTATATATCCAGCCCTATTTTCTTTTTTAATTTATTGGTGCATTGTAAACATAAATCTTGATGAGGTACAGAATGGTAGAGGCATACATGCACACATCACTCTTTTAACCCTACCCCATTCCCTGTTTCTCATGTTCAGCATAGTGAATTGACTTTGATAAGTTTGAGAATATATATCATGTGCATTAGGGTGTTTTCATCTTCCTCCCTCCTATATCTTTCAATTAGGTCATCTTCTTTACTCATCTAAGGTTTCTCTATCTTTGCCTGGAGTCCCTCCTATGTCTCATTTTCTCCCTAGTTTTTTGCATATTAGGAAGAACACTGAACTTTTCACTTTCTGTGACTGACAAATCTTACTGAGCATAATGTTCTTGGATTCCATCCATTTTCTTAAAAATGGCATAATTTTGTTCTTTTTTATTTTATTTTATTTTTTATTGATGCATTGTAATCATACATCTTTGTTAAATACAAGCTAGTAAAGGCATTCATGCATACATTTATCATTTAACCCTTCCCCCAATGCCCGCCCTGCTCCCTCGCCCTCCCTCCTTCTCATGTTCAATTTAGTGATTGATATGTTTGTGAGAGCACATCATTTGGGTTAGGGTGTTTCCCTCCATCCCCATCACCTTCAGTTAAGTCACCGTCTTTGCTCATCTAAGGTTTCTCCTTCTTTGTCTAGAGTCCCTCTTATGTTCCATTTTCTCCTTAGTTTCTGTATATTAGGGAGAGCATACGATTTTTTACATTTTGTGAGGGACTAATCTCACCTGGCATAATATTTTCCAGTTCTATCCATTTTCCTGCAAATGACATGATTTTGTTCTTCTTTATGGCTGAGTAAAATTCCATTGTGTACATATCCCATAGTTTTGTAATCCATTCATCTGTTGATGGACATCTTGGCTGGTTCCATAGTTTGGCAATTGTGAATTTTGTGGCTATAAACATAGATATACATGCATCGGTATGATAGTTTGGTTTCCATTCTTTTGGGTAGATACCCAGAAGTGGTATTGCTGGATCATATGGGAGGTTCATTCCCATTCATCTGAGGATCCTCCATACTGTTTTCTAAAGTTATTGCACTAATCTGCAATCCCACCAACAATGTATTAGGGTTCCCACTTCTCCATACCCTCATAAGCATTTGTTGTTGTTTGTGTTTTTGATGACTGCCATTCTAATTGGGGTTAGGTGAAATCTCAAGGTAATTTTGATTTGCATCTCTCTGATTGCTAATGATGTTGAATATTTCTTCTTTTGTGAAGTGTCTATTTAGATCTGTTGCCCATTTTTTGATTGGGTTGTTTGTTTTCTTAGCTGTGAGTTTCTTGAGTTCTCTGTATATTCTTGATATTAGTCCTCCATCAGAGGAGTAGCTGGCAAAATTTTTCTTCCACTCTGTGGGCTTTCTGTTGATGTTCTTGATAGTATCCTTTACTGCACAAAAGCTCTATAGTTTAATGCAATCCCATGTATTGATCTTCCTTTGAGTTGCTTGTGCTTTTAGGTTCTATGTTGAGAAAGTTTTTACCTGTGCCTATATGTTGAAGTGTTGGGCCTATCCCCTCTTTAAGTAGCTGCAAGGTCTCTGGTCTGACTTCCAGGTCTTTGATCCATCTTGAATTGACTCTTGTGCAGGGTGAGAAAGTGAGGTTTATTTCCATTTTCCTGCATTACTGCAAAACTGGTTAACCAGTTTTGCCAACACCATTTGTTGAAGGGGCTATCTTTTTTCCAGTGTATGTTTTGGGCACCTTGGTCAAAAATCAATTGGCTGAGTGTGGATTTTTTTCTGAGTCTTCTATTTGGCTACATTGGTTAATGTGTCTGTTTTTGTGCCAATACCATGATGGGTTTTTTTTTGTTTTGTTTTGTTTTTTGCAGTACTGGGGATAGAACTCAGGGGCATTCTACCTCCAAGCTATACCCCCCAGCCCTATTTTATATTATTTATTTTGAAATAGCATCTCACTAAGTTGTGGAATGCCTCACTAGGTAGCTGAGGCTGACCACAAACCCAATCCTCCGGTCTCAGCCTCCTAAATGCTGGGATTATAAGCAAACCACCACACCTGGCTTCCATGATGTTTTTATTACTATAGCTTTGTAGTATATAGTTCTTTTTTTTTTTTTTTTTTTTTGTGGTACTGGGGATTGAACTCAGGGGCATTCTACCTCCGAGCTACACCCCCAGCCCTATTTTTTATTCTTTATTTTGAAACCAAGTCTCACTAAGTTGCGGAGTCCCTCACTAGGTAGCTGAGGCTGGCCGCGAACCCCGGATCCTCCGGTCTCAGCCTCCCGAATGCTGGGATTACAAGCGTGCGCCACCACGCCCAGCTATAGTTCTTATTGCTGAAAAATACTTTGGCTATTCTGTTTTTGTTGTTGTTGTTATTTCAAATGAATGTAAGGGCTGATTTTTCTATGTCTATGAAGAATGATGTTGGTAATTTACTGGGTATTGTATTAAATCTGTATATCACTTTTAAGAAAATGGACATTTTGATGTTATTTATTCTGCCTATCCAAGAGTATGGGAGGTCTTTCCATCTCCTATGGTCTTATTTAATTTCTTTTTTCAATGTTTTATAATTTTCTTTGTAGAGGTCTTTTGACTCCTTGGTTAGGTTTATTCATAATATTTTTATTTTTTAGGGGAAATCACGAGTGGAAATGTTTTGTGGATTTATTTTTCAGTGGACTTATGGTTGGCATGCAGGAAAGCTTCTGATTTTTTAAGATTGATTTTGTATCCAGAGACTGCTGAATTTGTTGATCAGTTCAATAAACCTTTTGGTTGAGTTTCTTGGGTCTTCTCAGCATAATACCATGTTATCTTCAAATAGAGAAAGTTTTGATTCTTCTTTTTCTGTTTGTTCTCCTTTGATTTCCTTCTCTTGCCTTATTGCTCTGGCTAGAGTCTCAAGTACTACATTGAAAAGGAGCAGTGACAGTGGACACCCTTGTCTTATTTCTGTTTTTAAGTAGAACTCTCACAGTTTTTCCCCATTCAATATGATGTTGGCTCTGGGACTATTGTATATTGCCTTTATTATATTGAGGTAGGTTCCTTCTATTTCATTTCTCTGTAGTGTTTTTAGCATGAATTGGTGTTGGATTTTGTCAAATGCTTTTTCAGTGTCTATTGAAATTATCATGTGATTTTGTCTTTAGTTCTCTTTATGTGATGAATTACATGGATTGTTTTTCATATGTTGAAGGAGCCTTGCATCCCTGGGATGAACCCAAGTTGGTCATGGTGTATAATTTTTTATGTGTTTTTGAATATGTGTTGCTAATATTTTGTTTAGCAGTTTTGCATCTAAGTTCATCAATGATATAGGTCAATAATTTTCTTTGCTTGAGCCGTCTTTATTTGGTTTTGGTATTACTGTGATGTTGGCTTCATAGAATGTATTTGGGAGAGTCCTATTTCTTTTTATTTCATTGAATAGATTGAGGAGTATCGGGAATAGCTCTTCTATAAATGTTTCATAAAATTCACCTGGGAAACTATCTTGTCCTGGGCTTTTATTCCTGCTTCAATCTCTTTGATTGCTATTGGTTTGTTTAAATTTTGTATAT
>PVLC010044791.1:0-12012 GCA_004027655.1 Graphiurus murinus | reverse complement strand
AAAAAAAAAAATAATAATAAAAAGGGTTAAGGGTGTAGCTCAGAGGCAGAATGCTTCTGGGTTCAGTTCCTACCAAAACAAAATAAAACAACACAGAAATGCTGCATGCTGAGTGCTCTGCTGCACCACGGTTTCAGTCAGCATTCTTGGGGCTATGACCTAGTAACCTGGCCAAACACAACTGAGAGGAAGGCAGATTGATTTGTCGCAGTTCTGGAGATTTCAGAGGTATAGTCCAGGTCAGGCACGGCAGTGGGAAATATGAGGGGAGAGAGGGAGACTGCTCTCACTTCATGGAGACTGGAATGAGAGAGAGAGGAAGGGGAGGAGGGACCATATATAATCCTCAAGGCCACACCCATAGGGACCCCTCCTTAGCAACCAAGCCCCACCAGCAACATGGATGCCTTGTCGCCATGAAGTCTTGGGGGACATTCTAGATCCAAACCATCACAACCACCTTTAACATAAATCATGTTTCCATATACGATTGAAAACATGTAAGTTTTTTTTATGATTTTATATTTTGTTCTATTGGTCTTGTAAAAATGTCCCAATGCCATGCTGTTCTTGGATAGAAAAAAAAGTAAAGTCTGGATTCATGTCAAGAAAATATCTGGGCAGTAAAATATAAAATTTTTGTATATGTGATAATATGTCACCTTTATGGAGGTATAATTTATACACAGTGAGTATTTGTATATGAACATATATATGTGTGTGTGTGTATATGTGTTATATATTTTGCATATAGTAAAATTGACTCTTAGCTATATAGTTCAGGAATTTGAGCAAATGCATATAGCCATGTATCTACCACCATAATCAACATGTAGAGCATTTTCAACTCTCCAAAATCTCCCTTCGTTCCCTTCTATTCAACCCCTTACTCTACTCTCAGCCACTAAAAAGAACTGTTTTCTGTCTCTATAATTTCATTCTCTTAACAGTGTCTTTTGCAGAACAGATTATAATTTAGATGAAGTCCAATTTTTGGTATTTGAAATTGAGCCTAGAGGCATTCTACCTCTGAACCACGCCCCCATCCCTGTTTTACTTTTTATTTTGAAACAGAGTCTTGCTAAGTTGTTGACATTTGCCTCAAATCTGTGATCCTCTTGTCTCAGATTCCACAAAGTACTGGGATTACATGAGTATACCATCATGTCTGGCTTGGACCCTGCTTTTGGTGTTGTATCTAAGAAATCTTTGCCAAATGCCAAACACTTTTTCCTATTATTTCATAATTTTAGGTTTTACATTTAATTGTATAGTAAGTTTTGAGTTAATTTTTGTAAAAATATGAAATGTAAGTCCAATTTTTTGTGTGTATGGATATTGTTCAAGTACCATTCACTGATCATGTATTTAGGTCTTTCCCATATCTATTTGCCTTCTCATATACTTTTTAAAATCAACTTGCCAATTTGTATAAAAAATGTCCTGATGGGATCTGATTAGAATTGTACTGATTCTATAGATCAGTTTAGGGAGAATTAACATCTTTACATTATTGACTCTTCCAAACCACAAGCCCAATATATATCTCCATTCATTTATGTCTTTAATTTATCTGCTTTTTATAATTTTTATAAATAGATCTTATACACATATTATTAGATTTATACCTAAATATTTCATAGCTTTTGGTAGTGCTTTAAATGTCACTTTTAAAAGTTTAGTGTCCAATTATTTATTTTGTATATATATGTCATAATATATGTATGTATAAATATAATTTTTGTTTTTGTATCCTGGCCTTATATCATTTAGTCTTCCTAAAGAAAATTATTTCATAGTTTTTGGAAATTCTTTGGAGTTTTTTTTTTTTTGTGTGTGTGTGTGTGTGCTGGGGGTTAAGCCCAGGGACATTCTACCTCTAAGCCTAACATATTTACTATTTCTCTTTTATAAAAAAGTTTATCAACCCTGTTTTAGATGATTTTATACATGCCTGTATCAATTTATGGGCATAAAGTCTCAGTCTTGATCTCTTGGCTCTCTTTCATAGATCCATGTCCTCAGTCGGCAAAGATTGCCTCCCTGGGTCCCTTTCCTTAGCATCCTCTATTCCTTTTTCCACTGTCTCTTGGTTCATTTTTAATATTCTTGTCTTCTCTCTCACCTTCCTTCCCTCCTTTGTGCCTGACATCAATAGTAATTTTGTAATTGTCTGGCTCTTATCAATGGATGATTGGACAGCGGGAGCTGAATTACTGGTGAGAGCTTTGGATGCTTAGGTGGAGGAAATCAGATGCCATCATGGTGGTGTGGCCTGAGAGAGCAGTACCTAAGTCATGTATCATTTACTGAGAAAGTTAAGCTCTGGCTGGCAGAGCACCAGTAACTTAATATGCAGTCTCTGTTAATAGACTTAAACAGAGAAAAAGTCATAGGACATATTCTTATGTATGCCCAAAGAGCCTTTGACAAAATTCAAGACGTATTTTGTATTAAAAGTTCAAGAGGAATTCTAAGGATACATCTTTAGTATGACGAAAACTTATGTGCTAAATTCAGCACCTTACTTAATGCTAGAATAATATCCATGCAATTTGGAACAAGCAAAGGTGCTTATTTTTACTATTTATTGTTTATGAGGTTTTAGCCAATTTGACTAAATAAGAGAGACCAGAGGCATAAGATTAGAAGTAACTGAGTTTTTTTGTAGTTGATATGATGACATACCTGGAAAACCCCAGAGAGTTAAGGTTTGTGAACACAAACATTAAATTAATTTAGTAAGATGGCAGGGTATAAAATTAACATCAGAGATCTAAATTCAAACAATAAAATCATACAAGTGTTATAACAAAACAATCAAATTATTAATTGAAGAGGAAAGACAGAGTAACTTTACAGTGAAGAAGTAATAACTGCATGGTAGACATCATATTAACTAAGTGATGAGAATTAATGTCTCCAGTACTGGGAAAGATGGACATCATAGTGATTATTTGAGGAGAATCAACATCACTTTTGTGCTATTATTGCCAAAAAGCATTACTGGCATCCAGTGACAGAGGAATATTGGAAAGATTCAAGTTGAGGGACACTATAAAACTTAAGTGGTCTGTGATTTCCAAAAATGTAAAGGTCAAGAAAAATAAAGATTGAGGAATTATTTTAGATTAAAATAAATATGATAGCTACTTGTAAGTATGATCCTTGATTGGGTCATATACTAAAATTAGTTTTACTGGTCCTTATTGGAACAATTAGTGAAATTTGGACATGGGCTATGGATTAGACTATTGCACTAATATTAAATTTTCTGATTTTAACAACGTACTATCAGAACAATGTCAAGGAAATATTACTGTTTTCAGCCAACACCTATGGAAGTATTTAAAGGTAAAGGGGCACAAATAGTAAAGCAAATGAAGCAAATATAAATAATTGATGAATTAACTTGAAGGATGTTTATTAGCCTGCTTGGAATGCCATGACAAAATACCACAGTCTGGGTAGCTTAAACACAGAAGTTTATTTTCTTACCATTATGGAAGCTGGAAATCCAGGATCAAGTTAGCAGTAGGGTTGTGTCTGGTGAGCCTCTGTAGCTCCTAGATGGTCCCCTCACTGTCTTCATATAGCATATTCTTTGTACTTGCATGTGGAGAGAGATAACTAATGTCTCTTCTTCCTCTTATAAGAACACCAGTAGGTATTACTATCTTATTTTATACATAGAGAGTTAGATAATGTGACTCAGTAAGTGGTGAAGCCTCATTAAATCCAGGCAGTTTGACCTTAAAGTCCTCACTTGATTATTCTACTATCTCAGCATGGAAAATAACTTATCAAACACAGATACTCAATACATTCTTGTTGAATGAGCAAGCAAACAGCATTTGGTTCTACAGTCCATACTTGCTCAACAGAGCAAAGAGCACATTAAAATCATATGTGACTGTGCATAGAGACCCTTTGAGACTAAGGAGAATAGGAGCCTCAAAACAGTTGCATTTGTTCAATGGTATCTATGGCGTTATCTACTCCCTAAGGACCCTAGGCTGGGCACTTTCTGGTACAGTTTCTCTTGTCCCCTTGGACAAGAGTCTAAAGGACTCTTTCTGTCCAATCTTCCAAAGAAACAAATGGTGGCAACTGCAGCACTGAATAACCTATACTTTGCCATTGTCAATAGTACCTGCTTAGGGCAACCCTCACCTGCACAATTAAAATCATCTCCTCTGATAATAGAAGATGTCTTCAGCTCCTTTAATCCCAACTAGCCTTGGTCAAGAGTGAAGGCAAAAGAATGTTATCCTTACAAATTTGTGATATATAATTTCCATGTTAAAATGCCACTTCTATTTCCCTAATGTCACACACAGAAAATTGGTCAAGGGTTTTTAATACTGTATAAAGAATGGGACATAAAATAACTTCAGGAACTCAAAATCAACTTGTTCAGACATGCCAGCATATGGCTCAGACCTTCATGCCCATGCTGTAAGACCCTTGGATTACAAAATTTCTTCTCATGTCTGATGGACTTATGCCATCAATACATTTGTGGCTACAAAAAGTGGCTACGGAAACCCTATAACAGAGGATCCTTTTTGATACCCAGTGCACTGAGATATTGCTTACACCGTGATGAGTCTGCTGTGCTTGTGACTCTGATCCAGCCACTTTGCTCTAGTCCTGCCCTTCTTGCTGACTGAGGATCAGTGTGACTCTACAGTCTTTGGTGCCTGGACCAACTTTTGGAATCTCATATTCCATTCCTGTATTTGGTTCATTATATCCTTCCATATCCAACCCTGCCTTTGTAGCTTGTTATTTGCTAAGTATTTGAGGTGCTTGAATAATAAGATTTGTATATTTTCTAATATACTTATTTGACATAATTGTAGAACTGTTAGTATAGTTAGAATTGTTAAAATTGTTAATGTGAAGTATGTCATTTTATGTTGACTCATAGCTAATTAGCTTTGGCAAAGCAGCCCCCAGCATCCAAAATTAGCTTAACTTAGAGAATTTCCTTAATAATTTCCTGCATGCTATAACCTTTGAGTATTGAATAAACCTTGTGACATTGTGGAAAGATGCAAATTGCATGTGACATGACTTAACAGACCTTACAGCCTGTTTCTCACAACAAATACACTTTTGAAAATGATTTTAAAATTGTGTAGCAAATGTGATGAGGCCAGTGCGGTATGCAAAACATTGACTTCACCCAAAGATGTTCACATTCTAATTTCCAAAACATGTGAATACATTGCTGGACTTGGCAAAAGGAACTCTGCAAATGTGATTAATCAAGGAAATTGAGATGGGGAGATGATTCTGGATTATCTTGATGTAATCACACGGGTCCTTTCCCAGCTATATGTAAAAACTGGAAAAGGTCAGGAAATGGATTTTCCTTTGGAGCCTCCAGAAAAAAATGTAGCCTTGGAGTCACCTTAGTTCCAGCCCAATGAACTACACATTGGGCTGTATGATAATAAATTAATGTTTTAATATCACAGTAATTTGTCACAGGAGCCACAGAAAATGAATCCAGCCCTTGTTTCTCCAAGTGTGGACTCTAAGTGATCTACATTGCAATCATGTTGCCTTCAGAGAAAGAAAACTTACCATGGAGAAGGAGGAATGAAATAAGGATGAAAGAGTCCAAGCCATGTCAAGTCTTAGTGTGTATGTGTCTAAAAGCAAAACAACATCAAATATGTAAGGAAAAAGCTGATAGAGCAGTAGGAAGAACTAGATAAATCTATTATAGTTGAAGACTTCAACACCCTTCTATTAGAAATGGCGTGGGTCCTAAAGACCCAGTGAGGTAGTTGAACTTGAGAATACCATCAATCAACTGAATATAGTGAACATCTATAGACTACTTCATCTGCAACAGCAGAATGCTTGTTTTTTTCTAGCTCACATGAACATTCAATAAGGAAAGACCATATTCTGGGCCATAAAACACAAGTTTAAAAGAGTAGGAATCATACAATGTCTGCTCTCAGACCATAGTTGAATTACACTTTGAATCAAAAACAGAAAGCTGGAAAATCTCCAAATACTTGGAAATTACACAACATACTTCTAAATAACACATGGGTCAAAGAAGAAATCTCTAGAGAAATTAAAAATTATTTTGAACTAAATGAACCCGAATATACAACTTACAACATTTGTAAGTTTCAATGAAAGTAGTACTTGGAGGGAAATTTACACCGTTGAAGAAGCTAAAAGTGCAGATTTGGGGTCTTGCCACAGATCCATTGAATTGGCTCTCTAGGGTAGGGTGGAGTTTAGGAAACTGAAATTTAATTAACAGCCCCAGGTGATCTTAATATACTCTAATTTTTTAGATTTCCTGGATTAAACTTTTCCAATTTGTTAATCATGAAAATGAAGACAAATCCATTAGCATAAAGCTTTTTTTTGAGGAGTCTAATTTGTTATAAATATAATAAATTTAAATACATATTTCCTTTTGGCTAGCAAGTCTCTTAAACATCCCAAGCCAGATTCTGTAATTTCTCAACCACTTTTAGACATTATTAGAGTTGTTTTATTCTGGTGTTTTTTATTCACATGTCTTCATTTAAGAACTTTGGGCAGCTATCAGCTTAAAAGATTTCTCTTCCCTAACCCCTTGCAGGTTAGGGTGGGACCAGGGAGCTGGAAGATGGCAGAGGAAAAGGC
This sequence comes from Graphiurus murinus, assembly GCA_004027655.1. NCBI lineage: Eukaryota > Metazoa > Chordata > Mammalia > Rodentia > Gliridae > Graphiurus > Graphiurus murinus. Next base: position 5,346 of record PVLC010044791.1, on the reverse strand, counting down.
AAAGGTCTTGTGACTTGAGGTCAGGTCCTTCTCTGGGTTAGATGCTATTGAATTCATTCCCCAAGGGCTTGGCTTGGATGGCTTCAATGTGCACTTGTTCCCCTGGGCACTGATGGTTTCTGGTGACATTTGTTCACATGCCCCGGACTGCCCCTAGTTGGTGGCACCACATATTTCTTTGTACCTCACATCCAGAAGTCTCAAAAGGAATGAAGTTGTCAATTTCATCTGCCCTCCTAAGCTGACATTCAAGCCTGGGGGCATGTGGGCATCCCTTAAATACATATATCTATTTAGGACTGAGACTTGTAGTGCCCCCACTTTACTTGACAGTCTTGTGTCATTTTGTCTTTGTATTTGTCCTTCCCTGACTTGCAAGATTTCCAGCCAAGCATTCAGCTGGGGCTCCTTATTACTTCTGAGCTTTCCCTTGCCTTTAGGCAAGGAATGCACTTGGCTTTCCTCAATCACCCGACAGAAGGAATGGTCTCCCCAAACACATGGCTCTCCTTATCCCAGTCCCCTGACCAAGTTGACTTCCTTACCTCTCAGCTATCTTCTTGCTGAAGATATAGCTAGCTTCTCTCAGCTATATTTCCTGTTGGGTGTGTATGGAAGTGTGGGGGTTTATTGTAAAGCCAGAAATACTGAATTGATCTCTCATAGTAGATTGATATCTCAATAATCCCTGAGGGAGGTCATTGTTTTGTAGAACCTAGAAGTTGGGGTAGCCAGCATTTATTGTCTGTAGCTGTGTATCTTGGCCTTGGTTCCAGGAAAATAAGAGAAATGTCACTCAACATCTTGTTACTCTCCCTGACGGGAGATTTATATCCGTTTCTGAGCCAAGAAACAGCAATTGTCATCAATCTGTTTATACAATATGCTAACCTATTTTATGTTCTAATGATATAAATTATACGTGAATGTATCCTCTCAGAGACCCCAAATCATAATCCAAATTGTACTCTGTAAAACTTAAGATATTTTCGAAAAAATACTTTAGCACAAAACTCTTGCCCAATACTTTCCAAATCTAGCAATTTGAGTCTATCACTGGCTGGTTAGATTTTAGAATACCAGTATCATGTGAATAAATCTCTTCATGTTTGGAAACCGGTCCAATTATCATAAGACTTCTGGGGGACATAAAGGGATGGGCATATTATAGATTTTGGGTAGCCAGCATGTCTTGGTACAATAAAATTAGCCATTAGTCTAGGCTGTGCATTTACATTCTTTTATCCAGTTTTGTTTGTTATCTACTTTTACTCTTTAATAGAAAGTAAAGCTTTCTATTATGGTGAATTATTTCACTTTTAGTTAGTAAAATGAGGGAAAACTGAGTTTTAAGTTTTAAGCTATAGAGACTGTTATGGTTAAGATATGGAATGTCACCCTAAAGGCTGATGTTCATCAGTGTTCAGAGGTGAAAAGACTGAATTATGAGGATTCTGACTTCATCAGTGGATTAATCTATTTGATGGATTAATAATTTGAATGGATTTACTGGAAAATAGTGAAAATGATAGAAGATGGGACATTGACTAAAGAAAGTAGGTCACTAAGGACATGGCCTTGGGGACTGGATCTGTCCCTGGCCCCTTCCACCTCCCACCCGTCTCTCTCTGCTTCTTGACTGGCGTGAACTGAACAGCTTTCCTCTGCCACGCCCTTCTGCCATGATGTCCTGCCTCACCCTAGGCTCAGAGCAGTGGAGTTAGCTGATCATGGACCTCTGAAACTGTGAGCCCCAAATAAACTTTTCTCCTCTGTGTTCTTATCAGGTATTTTTGCCGTGGTGAAACGCTGACCTACACAGAGCCAACTTTGAAAACATGAGCAAATTCACAATTTACAAAATTGCATTGTATAAGGCTTAAACCATGTGGGAATTGTTAAGATCAAATAATTTAAATATGTGTGTGAACACCAACAAAATACTACTTAATGAGTACATGATCTTTTAAGGTTAAAGTGTCACATATTATTTTAAGATATTTGACATTTAATAATGTTCAAGTTCATTGTACCCAGTATTTTCTCTCCTTATTTATTTGTATACCATATGTAATTTTTAAGGGAAATTTAATTCACATGTTTTGGACTCACTTGGCTATGTCATCAAAATTCTGTTTTGTAAGAACTATATTGCATCCAAGTAGTCTTTTAGTATATTTGAGAGTGAGTTTTTTTTTTTAAATTATGTTTTTTCCCTTGTTAAATGAGACCATATTTTTTGCTCTGGTAAATGAGTTCAAACACAAAGATATGTGTTTTTATTGACAATTCTGTAACTCTGGATGGAATTATTTGTTAAACTGGAAAATTAAGTTCATACTATTACAAAAATAATCAGTTTAGTTTACTGTCGCCATTCAGAGAACATTGTATTAGTGATAATGATAGGACTTGGTAATTATAAATATAATCATGATTGTTCACATAGTTATTTTGTAAATTATAAACCAAAATTTCCAAACCAAATTCTACCTTTGGCATGTAAAACAGGCTCTAACTAGTATTGTTGAGTATAATATATATCAGATAATGGACTTGACATTTCACATATAATATGAAAGCATTTATTTTTATGTCTTTCTGAGGTAGGTGTTTCACAAGAGAGTCAATATTCAGTTGGGTTAGATTAACTTCCCTAGGCTAGAGTAAGTGGTAAAATCAGGATTTGAACCGGGGTAGTCCAATTCCAAAATAGGTTCTTTGTTTGTAGAAAATAATTCACTTATACTTTAATTATTGTACCTAAAGTAGAAATTATTATTAATTTCCCTAGAATTGAATGAATTTGAATACAACAAATTATACTCTATACATTTTATAATTTAAGAACTCAGGATACTTATGAATTTGGGCATATCATTGTCCTTAAGTTAGACAACTTCTTAAATTCATTTATTTCATACTATTGAATTATTGCTATAAATAATTCAATTTCTATTAAAATTATTGATTCCTCAATATTTTTCACAAAAACTTTGGACAGTGTACCAATTAGTTTTTTGAAGAAAAAAAAAGAATCTTAGCAGTTAAACAACATACACTATACTATTGCCAATATACTAGAGGAGGGATATGTTGATATGCTACAAAGAAAATTATCTAGTTTTATCTTTCCATAATAGTTGGTAAAGGTCATGTTATGCTGCAGTAAGAAACAACTCTCAAATCTTAGTAGCTTAAAATAATAAAGATTTATTTCTTGCTCATATTCTACATCCAGTGCTCTATGCTGGTTGGGGATAGGAGGACTTCTTTTAGTTTCTCAGAAACCCATATAACGGAGGTTCTATCTTAATAGGTGAGAAAAATTAGATAATTACTTCTGTTTAGTAATAGATTTTCCAGACGTAGCATGCTAAACTTTAAAGATGGTAGAGGGAAACCAGAGATAATTGAACAGTATGTCTGTTATAGTGCCCAACTATTTTTATTTTTTTATGAATGAGCTCATTTATTCAGAATTTGTACTGCTTTAGAATTTCTTCTAGAAATGAAAAATAATTAGAATAATTATGTCCAAAGCCAGCCATTATGGGGTACACTTGTAATCTTAGTACTTGGGAGGCTGAGACAGGAAGATCGTAGGTTTGAAGCCAGCCTCAGCAATTTAATGAGACTCTATTTCCAAATAAAAAACAAAAAATAGATTTGAGAGTGTAGCCCCCTGGGTTCCATCTCCAGTACCACATATACACAAAAAAATTATGTCCAGTACAGGTCAAATTTGTTTAATATATTATCACTCAAATAATTTTCTTTATATGTAAAGTGTGCAATTTCTGAGGTAGTTAAAAGTGTAATCTGAGATGTGTTTATACATTAAGTGATCAGTATGTATACCTGAAGTAGCTTCTCCCATGGCTACCATGTTGTTTTGGTAATCTGCTAGTTGTGTTAGATGTTGGATGGGCTACTCAGTAGCGAGAGGGTATACATCTCTACTAGCCATGATTTCATTTTCTTCCCTTTTACTTTCTCTGTATTCCACTGCATTGCATTGATATTTTAAATTGGAATTTCCCCTTTTATGAGCTTAAAATTAATGTTAGGGTCAAGCGAAATTCATTTTGGGTAGTGCAGCAGGTGAGACAAAGAAGGTTTAACATGGGTACATTCTCTCTTGCAAAATGCAAAGCCCCTTCCATTCTCCCTGGCCACACCATCTGTAGCAAAGATGTGTGGAAGGAGGCCAAAATGTAAAAAGAGAGGTAGGTGTTGGAAACTGTAGGGAACATTTTTGTATTAATCCTAAATATTACTGTGTTATTTAAACAAAGTTTTTCTTTTCTTAGACATCCTTATCAACCATTAAAATTTCCAATATTAAACTAAATTGTTGTACAGTATTAAAATTACAGCATTATTAGCTGGGAAAAATACTTTGTTTTTTTTATAACAATGGCTTACAGAAATGTGTTTCCTGATCTAAAATATTTTATATGCCTTGGGTCTAAGGCTCTTTCCCACCACTGTGGGAAAGCATCTCTAATATGATGATGTGAATTGATGAGATGACTTAGTAATTAAGTTTGAAAACATTTATAACTTTTCTTAAAAAGGAAGATCAGAGTGCAATGCTTTTAAGATAAGTTACTTTACTATATAGGTTATAAGTAATACAAACATTGTTTGAAAGGGAAAAATTCAGGTGTGTGGTTATTGACAAAGGTGATGTTTACATATATGTTTATGAAAATATAGAACACTTGAATAAATATGTGAAGAGAAATTATGGTATTTGGTATTTTTCTGTTTCTTTATTAAGCAGTTATTACTTTATTTTCCTCTGACTTCAATGCACTAAAAATCATTGAGTGCCCTAAGAGATTTAAGAAGAATTATGAAAAACAATGACCTAAAAAAAACTATGAATAACAAGAACCAAACTAACTTCTTTAGATTGTTAAGTTTAAGTAAATTTTTCCCATGGGAAATTAATTTTGACATGTGATTTGGTGATTGTGCTCATTTGTATTGTTTATTTGCTGCTCTATGGAGACCAGACTTTGTACCAGCCTCATAGTGAGGTGTTTGACAATTGTTTACTTGAAAAAAGTCATTCGGACTATTCTTGTACTAAAATGACTCCTTGGTCATTATAGTCAATTAAAATTTTTTTTTTTTTTTTTTTTTTTTTTTTTTTTTTTGGTGGTACTGGGGATTGAACTCAGGGGCATTCTACCTCCGAGCTATACCCCCAGCCCTATTTTTTATTCTTTATTTTGAAACCGAGTCTCACTAAGTTGCAGAGTGCCTCACTAGGTAGCTGAGGCTGGCCGCGAACCCGGATCCTCCGGTCTCAGCCTCCCGAATGCTGGGATTACA
>PVLC010044790.1:0-12029 GCA_004027655.1 Graphiurus murinus | reverse complement strand
AGGAGGAAGAGGAGATGATCCAGGCAGTAAATCCATCAATGAGGAAAAGTGCAAAAGTTTATTGGCAGAATGATCAGGACACTGGAGCCAAGTCTTTGTGAGTAATCACCAGTCCTCTTATCCAGAAGATAATTTTCTCCTTTACTTAGACCTTATCTCCCACGACACAAGGAGAGCAAATGCTCTTGGTGTCATCTTGTTTGCCTCCAACTTGGGACTATAGAGTATATTCCAGGTCGATTGGTTATAACATGAAAGTAATAATAGTAGTTTTATTAATAGTGAATGTAAGCTGGGCATGGTGTCTCATGCCTGTAACCGCCTGAATTTCGGACGCTTAGACAGGAGAATCTCAGGCTTGAGGACAGCTTCAGCAATGTAGTGAGACTTTTTAGCAACCTAGCAAGACCCTGTTTCAAAACAAAAAAAAAAAATAAAAAAGGTTGAGGGTGTAGCCCAGAGGTAGAATGCCTCTGGGTTCAATTCCCAGAGGAACGCTACTGAACATACAGCATGTGCCAGCTATTGCGGTAAATATGTTTTAAGCATTTTCTTTGGTCTTCACCACAATTTTCTGGTAGGTTGTATTATTATTATTATTATTACTAATGTCTCACTGAGAGGAAATCAAAGTTTGGAGAGCTGAAGGACTTGCCTTAGGTCACAGAGTTATATGAGCGTGAAACAGACTTTGAAACCACATTTGCATGTCAGTGTTTGTTCTTCTTTGTTTGTTTTTTTCCTGTGGTACTGGAAATTGAACCTAGGGGCATTTTACCTCCAAACTACATCTTCACTCCTGTTTATTTTTTGTTTCGAAACAGGGTCTTACTAGGTTGCTGAGTTTCACTAAGTTGCTGAGGCTGGTCTCAAACCTGGGATCCTCCTGTGTCAGCCTCCCAAGTACTAGGGTCACAGGAGTGCACCACCATGCCCAGCTTCAGTAGCCTATGTCTTTATAGTTGGAGGCAGGCATGTGCCAGAAAGAAAAAATTACTTGGAAGGCCTGCAGCACTCTCTCTTTGTTCTGATGTCCCCCTCATGCTGTGAATGCCCCATCAGCACACTGGTGAATACAGTCCATCTCACCATCTGTCTACTTCTGTATCTTTTCTTCTACATGGGAGCTTCAAGACAGTAAATCCAGAACACCAATAGTGCTTGACACACAGTATGTACTCAACACATCATTTTTGAGTGACAGGCTAAAAATCATGACACATGAGAATTATTTATTTTTGTTGGTACTAGGGATGGAATTTAGGGGCATGCTACCACTGAGCTAGATGCCCAGTCCTCAACATTTATTTAGCGAGAGGGTCTCCCTAAATTTCCCAGGCTGGCCTTGAACTTGTAATCCTCCTGACTCAGTCTCCTGAGTAGCTGGGATTTCAGACATGCTACACTACACCTGGCTAAGACCACAGATTTGCCTAGCTGATTCCCCATTCTTTCTCAGTAGTTTGTTTGTAATTGCATATCAACTTTAAAAAGGTAGGCAGGTGCAGTTGCAAATACAATTTTGATGCATAATTGCGATTATTATACTTGGCATTTTCAAATTTAATTCTAATTACCGAATTAGCTATTGTATCCCAAAGAAAAGGAAGTGTTTTAATTTAACATTTTAATAGGAAGTGTACGCATATTTACTAACTTCATTGTAAAACTATCATCAAGTAATTTCTGAATATCTATGCCACAAAACTCAATTGGCTTTTTTGATGGAAGACGCTATAGTCTTATTTTAATAAGCTTATTTTAATAGCTTAGTTTACTCACAACATTACATTGTCCTTTGCTCAGTCCTCAAATGCCCTCTAGTGGTGATAAGTGTAAATAAGTGATAAATTAGGTGAAACATAATGAATTAACCCAGTAAGTGACCCTTAAATAACTCAGTAATCACACCTGTTCTGACTTACTAGCTAGATCATATATAATGAAAAAAGATAGGGTATTTTCATTGCCTTCCAGCTTAATGTAACAATATTTTAAATGGTGTCAGTATTAAATTTAAAATAACAGTTATGCTGCATATGTAACATATACATGCATGTATTCACATATTCATTACATTGTACAGAATAATGAAGTAAATGTTTGTGTACCCAGAAATCTGAGTAAGAAATAAAAGAGTGAAAAAACATAACAGGAAAGTGCTCAGTTTTTATTTGACTTAAAGGCCACTGTCTTTTCTTCCATGATGTTAAAGTACTTCCCAAGGAATAGAATGAGGAAACTCAGCCCCAGGTAGATGGAATCAGCCCTTGGCCTCCTTAACAAGCATGCTGCAGCCGGCTCATCAGGCCTGCAGGTCTTACTGCAGAAAAAGCAGAAAGGCTTCCAGAATGCTTTGCACATAATGAGGACTCAGTAAGTAAGTATTTACGTTGTACGCAGCAAACAATCTAAGAGGTTTTGATTGTTTGAGACTCTGGAAAGGTATCTTGGAGGAATATGAGTTTCTGTAATGCAGAAAGTTAATATTATCTATCTGCTTTCAAATTAAATTATTCCAAAATTATTCCCAGAGGAAATTGTTCCTTTCACACCTAAAAACAGAAACAATTTTTAAGAAATTCTTTGATTTAAATCTCTTGCAACATTGCTTTCAAGGTTACTTCTCAACAACTCTAAGTACACATGATTCAGAAATATTTTATTATTTTATTGGAAATTGACATGAAACCTTGTTATCTCAAATCTGTAGCGAGCCCAATTGTGTTTCAATGGTCAACATCTCAACTTCAGTCTGATGATAGTTTCCACTTTGTAAATAGGAAACGTAGTGTTGAAATACTCAGCCGCATACAGCTGCAAGCCAACATGCTTTTCCCACAAGATGTCACTATGGCACCTATGAAATATAGTCATAGATGTATTTATCTGTCTGTGGCCTTATTTTATAAAAACAGAGACATTTCATTCACAGATAGCCACACAATCCTGAAACTAAGCACATCTGTAAATTAATTAGATCTATAGATAGCCAATATCTACAAAGATGTTTGTTTAGATATGCATTGCAATCTTGATTATATGTATGCAAAATAAGTATAAAATTGGCAATATAAAATACATTTATATACTTTTTACATCTTATATATGTAAGACTATAGTTGAGACTATTTATTAGGCTTTTTTTTTTTAAACTGGGGATTGAACTCAGGGACATTTTACCTCTGAGCTACATCCCAGTACTTTTTTATTTTGAAGCAGGATCTTGCTGAGTTGTTGAGGGTCTTGATAAGTTGTTGAGGCTGGCCTTGAATCTGTGATCCCCCTGTCTCAGCTTCCCAAGTACTGGATTACAGGCATGTGCCACCATACCCTGCTTAGACATGGCAGGGTATTTTAGAAATATATGGCATATCACTCAGTGATCTCACCAAGTATGTGATGCACTCATGGGTGGTTCCAGATTTTTTTTTTTTTTTGCATTGGGGAATGAATCCAGGGATATTCTAAGATATACCGTCAGCTCTTTTATTTTTTATTATTATTTAAAAGAAATTAAAACAGGGTCTTGCTAAGTTGCTGAGAGCCTCACAAGGTTGCTGAGGCTGGCCTCAAATCTGTGACCCTTCTGTCTCAGCCTTCTAAGTACTGGGATTACAGGCATGCACCACCATGCCTGGTTTTATATATATGTATTTTGTTTATATATATGGAGACATTCTATCTCCAAGTTATATCCCCAGTCCTATTTAATTTTTTTTTAAATTTTGAAACAGAGTCTCATTAAGTTGCTGAGATCCTTGCTAAGTTGCTGAGACTGGTTTTGAACCTGCAAACCTCCTGTTTCAGTTTCCAAAGTACTGATCATGTACCACCACACCTGCCTGAGTCTATTTATTTATTACTCATGTGTGATAGATAAAGGATGAATCTAAGTGATTTCTGACTGAGAAGCAATTGGCATATGCATTAGCTTGTTTGTTTGTTTGTTTGTTTGCTTCCATTTTCAGTGAGTGTGAGGTTGAGAGCAGGGAGGTCAGGCAGTCTGGAGTTCAAAATCCATCTCAGCCACCTGTGTAATCTATGGTGCGTTAATTAACTTCCCTGAGTCTGCTTTCTGATTTATAAGTGGGGACAATAATGTCTACCTCTTGTAGTTGCTATGAGAGCAAATCAACACAATGCAGGCAGAGTACCTAGCACAGATGAGGCACTCAATAAACAATGGCAGCTATTATTAATTCCAAGAGGGAAATGCTAATCAGAACCACATTTAACACTTTGGTCACAGGACTTAGCATACGCTAGGTTTGGTTCACAGATACGGAATTCATGTGTACGTATTCTTGTCCATATTAAGCATATGCATAAAAATTTAAACACTTGCAATAACTGATATTCTATGATGGCCTTTAATCAAGCTTTGTTTGCTAAACTCAACTGTTTGTTTGAAGAGTAAACAGAGATCTGGTCTTGCTTTTTGCAATGATTCTCTTCTGTGGGTGACTGTAACTGAAATTTGCCTTAAGTCTGGCAGCTGCACACAGTTACACATCGTTTGGCCAATTGTTACCCAAACCGTGGGATTTCCTCTCATCTTCTGGTGTTAATCCTGCCATGTTGCATTGTATTATTCTCCTATTTTTAAGCCTTCAATAGCTCCCTGAGGCTCGGAGGATAAAGTACAAATATGGAAGACATCTGTGGCATGCCCAATTAGCCGAATCAGCCTCAGATGTCATAGCCAGGACATTCTCACCACCAGCTCCTCAGTTACACTTTACAAAAGAGGAATCTGAATGCCTGGGGCAAAAGTAACACATCTTTCTAAATGACTGAGCTAAGACTGGAACCCATGTCTTTACACATTGGCACCAGCTCTGGATGAGTAGGACTCTCTAAGCCCAGAAAAGCCAGGATTGTTTCTCTGAGCTCAAATGTTTTATATTAAAGATCTAAGCTAGGTTGGGGCAATGGAGAACTGTAGAAAACTTACTTTTCCAAAGCACTTTTCTACCTAGCTAAAAGAAGACGTCTCAAGGGTCATAGGAAACTCATCTTATTTTTGGTACCAAGGATTGAACCCAGGGACATTCTATCCCCCAGCCCTCTTTTATTTTATTACTTTGAAACAAGGTCTTGTTAAGTTGCTGAGGGCCTCACAAGATTGCTGAGGTTGGCCTTGAACCTGTGAACCTCCTATCTCAGCCTCTCAAGCACTGAGATTACAGGCCGGCACCACCATGCTTGGCTTAGAAATTAAACTTTTTGCTTGATATTTCTCACTTTTAAAATCTAAATTTTATTTTATTTTTCTAAAATTCTAAGTGGAATTGAGGCAGGACCCTGGCTTTGTCCTTAAAACTATTTTTGGTTAAAAGCAAAATGAAAAGAATTAAGCTGCTTCACAGTTTCCCCCTTAGATACAAGCAAATAGGCAGTTTGAAAGGTAAGACAGCACAAGGCTCACTCAGACATAAACAAGGTAGAGTCACCTAGGCAGCTCAGGGTTCTACCCAGCATAGGCTCTCTCAAGTATAAACAAAGCAGTCATGAAAAGAAAAACAATATAATGGTTAATATATGATTAACTGCTTGGTATGCTTCTGTCATCATGCTTGCGCTAGGAAGCACACATCTCATTCCTACCTTTCCCTTCCCAACAATAGGCAGCCAAATGCATAAAAGAGATATGTTTAGTGATTGGAGCTCAGACCCAAAGCATTGCTTGCTGAGCCTTCACTAGTGAATAAAGAAAACTGGTTCCAACTCCAGTCTTTGTCTCCTGACTTCAGGGACCTAGTTTTCCTGCAACAAGATAATTAAGTAAAATAAAGTAATGCAGTAGTGCTGATCATTTCTGCAAGATGAATGGGCCTATGTGCCACTCAGAGGTCTAAAGTTCTGAAGTATGAATGAGGACTCTGATAGGTTGCAGTAGACACTATTTACTCAAAAGTGTGGTCTGCAGACCATCAAGTATCTGTTTTGCCCGGGAGCTTGTTTGAAATGAAAAATGTTAGGCCTCATCCAGGCTTCTTATATTGGAATCTGCATTATTATTATTGTTGTTGTTGTTGTTATTGTTAGTATTATTTTATTTTATTTTTTGGCAGTACTGGGGATTGAACCCAGGGCTTCACACATGCTAGGTAAATGTTATACCACTAAGTACTGTCCCAAGACTTAAAAAAACATTATTATTATTTTTTTATATAGGACCTCACTAACTGGCCAGGCCAACCTTGAATTTGTGATCCTCCTTCCTCAGCCTCCTGAATAGCTTGAATCAGAGGCAGCTACCACTATGCCTGGCTTGGAATCTACATTTTAACAAGATTCCCATGGGACTTTTGTGAGATCTAAAGTTTGTGGAGTACCTTCTTAAGCACTATGAAACAGAGCCTCATAAAAGTAGCTTCCTGATTAGGTTCCTTCCTGATGTTTTGGCTGTGTGTGACAAGGGGAAAAACATGAAATCCTCGGCACATTTATTGACACTAATTTGGAACTCCACAAATGACAGATTCTTGCTCCTTTCTTGGATATGTATTTACTATAAATTGTTTGACAAGAGATTAATTTTTTAAAAAGGGACAAAAACTTCACTTGGTTAAAAAAAATTTTTAGATCATAAATCCATTGGTGAAAATTTGGATGATGCATGTGGAAAGAAGAAACCATTTGTCAATAGAGTGACCACAACTAAACTTACCATCGTGGTGTATTGCTATTCAGTTAAATACACACACATATTTAATATTCAAACAATTATACATTTACCTGGTTAAAAAAGTATAGTTTTTGCCCATTTCTATACCCTATCTTCTCAAATCTGCTTTTAACTCCAGCAGATAACTACTCACTAATTTTTTGTTTATCCTTTCAGAGATAGGGTTATGCATAATTGAGTAAATATGCATGTGTACTTTTTCCATTTTAACACAAATAGCTTTTTTTTTTACATAGCTTTGTGCCATATGCATATGCTTTTACAGCTATTACAAGGTCCACAGATATATTTTATAAATTGATTTTTCACTTTCTAGTTTATCATTAGCATTTCCGATGGGTTTTATAGAGTTTTCATAAATGACATTTGAGATGCCAAGCAGTACAATGATTTACATAAGTAGTAGAAGTTACTTTTGCATACTTTGGCTTTTCCTCCTCCTTTCTCTTCTCTTCTTCCATCTGTCTTTTTGTCTGTCTTAACTACAGATATCATTGTAATGAAATCCTTTGCACACAGAATTATAGCCACCCCCTGGGTGTGGGGTGAGTCATGGAGAGACATGGTCAACACATGCTGCTGAGATCCCAGAGCCTGTGTTCTTTCCCTTCCTGAGTTTTGATGTTCAATTATTTTTCAATTCTGTGGATTACTCTGTACCTTACTAATATAATCTCCTTTAAAATAATATAAAGAGGCATTTATAGCTCGCAACAAATAAGGTTTGATTACTACATAAAACAATGGGAAAGATAGAAAGAGAAGACAGCAGTTCCATCTGGCAAAGTGTTGATTCCACATATGGCAGAAAATGAATGGGATTATGTAAGGAGGAAAGTAGAGTAGGGGAAAAAATAAACTACACCAACAGCTAAAACTGGGACAATGGTGGAGGGGTATCCATGGGACATAAGCATCAAAGGGAAGTTTTTCTTATTACAAAAGGGAAATGATTGGAGAAAGAAAAGTTTTTATTGCTAGGTTTTCTATTTTACTAGAGATGGGGATGGAACCCAGAGGCACTTGACCATTGAGCTGCATCCCCAGCCCTTTCTATATTTTATTTTGAGACAGGGTCTTGCTAAGTTGCTGAGGTTGGCCTTGAATATGGGATCCTTCTGCCTCAGTTTCCTGAGTAGCTGGGTTTATGAGTGTGCATGTTCTGTCTAGAGAATTGAAACAGCTGAGGAGACTAAAGCTTGCAGGTAGGTATGCATGGCCCACCTTCCACTGCTGAAGCAACAGGATTGGGAAAAATCAAATAGAAATCACTCTTAATCAGAAACTTCTTGAGACAGGTTCACCAGCCAGAGCAAACCCACAGTGCCATAGCTTGTAAGCAGGCAAATTTGAGAACAGGAGACAGCCAGGTGCTGCAGTATAGAGAGATGAGAAAGAACTGGGCTCAGTTAGGGTTGCAGAAATACACAGAGAAAAATATGATACTGAAATTGGTGGTGTGATGGTGAGGATACCAAGAGCCAATGAATTCTCCTTTCAAGAGAAAAGATGTAGTCACTGTTCTCCAATCCAATACTGACATCCAATCCAAATTCAGTCTTGCAGAACCAGTCCATTAAGGTTTAAAGAAAAATTAAAGCCTTGATTATTTGTGACCTATTTCAAAGGGAAAGGGACCTCAAAAAAGGCCTGGGGACTGGAGGACTATATATGTATATTGATTAACTAGCCTTATAGAGTGCAGTCATAAAGAACTGTAATTGTGTTAGGCATGTGGTGGTGCACACCTGTAATCCCAGAAACTTGGGAGGATGAGGCAGGAGGATTGCAAGTTCGAGGCCGCTTGAGCAATTTAGTGAGACCCTGTCTCAAAATAAAAAAAAACAAGCCAGGCGTGGTGGCACACGCTTGTAATCCCAGCATTCGGGAGGCTGAGACCGGAGGATCCGGGTTCGCAGCCAGCCTCAGCTACCTAGTGAGGCCCTCCGCAACTTAGTGAGACTCGGTTTCAAAATAAAGAACAAAAAATAGGGCTGGGGGTATAGCTCGGAGGTATAATGCCCCTGAGTTCAATCCCCAGTACTGCAAAACAAACAAACAAAAAAACCAACAAGGCCTGGGGATGTAGGTCAGTAGCAGAGCTCCCCTGGGTCCCATCCTCAGTATCACAAAAACAACACAAAACAATATAAAAACAAAATGAAAACCCCCAATCTGTAATTGTGCTCTCCCACATGGTTCATAGGAAATCTGCAACTTTGCCCCATTTTGAGAGTTCACTTACTTCCAAAATCTCCAGAGGCTAATCAGCATCTTTCTCTTTAGATTTCTCAGTCATTAGTAAGATACCAATACATCATGTCTACAAGACGCATAGTTCCGAAAGCCACTGTTTCCTGAACTTCAGGGAAAGAAGGAGAACCCCATCTGGTCCCTCCCATGGGGAGATGAAAGTTCTCTCGAACTCTTTCCTCACCTGCTTCTCTAATTCTTGGCCCCTCCCAACTCCATAGTCTGGTGGCGTGTGAGTAGCTCAGGAATCTAAAACTGTTTCTCGACCATTTGTTTTACAATTCATAGTTTGGTGGTTTGTGCCAACACTTCTTATGTGGATGTGATAAAAAAATATAGTTACATTGTAGTCATTTTTAATAATTGATAGGCACATTATATATAATTAGTCCACATGCAAATTCACATCAATTTTAATATAGTTGCTTTTTAGTACCAAAAATACTACTGAGAAACTGTGTGATATGTTATTTCAGGAAAAATACCAGCCTGGGAGGGTCTTCAGTTTCTTCAAATTAAATATTTATGTCAAAGGGTTTGCATTTTTCTTATATTTAAATCTTTAGCTTAGAAGTCTATGTTTTTCCAGAGCAAAAATATTCATCTTATTTCCTAGAGGAATAAAGAAATGGAATGTCACAGGTGAGGGAACAACTTGGGCTGGAGATTTTGTATGTGTATGTACATTGCTGTGTGTTTATGAGAAATCTGTATGGAAAAATGCCATTTTGGGATTACCGCTTTATGTTTTGAAACAGTGAGAAGAAGAAAGATGAATAATTGACCCTTGCCATTTCCAGTTTCCAGTGCTTTTTCCTGCAAGTGAATAAACTGCATAAATAAATGCATATACTAAAGCTCCTTCTTGGCAGATGTGGATTATATTCTGATGGGATACATTCAAAGAGCATCACCCAAATCACTCAATTTTTTGCACCCCTTCAGCATGCCTCAGTGCAACTCTATAGTGTCATCACCTGCAGGGTTACATAGCTCTCTGTAATTGCTCTTTCCCTGTTTTATTCCTGGGTAAGCCACACTTTGAGCAAATCTCCTATACAATTCAATTTGAGCATATTTATAAATTAGGGCTGGAATACTTGTCTAACACAAAATAACTCTTCAGTTTATGGTTATCATGAATTTCCTCTACTATCAAGTATTCTGCAGTGTAGTTTTAAAAAGTAGATTTCTACAAATTTGGTCCAAACACCCATTTTCAGTAGGATGGCGTTCCCTCAGAGGATGCCTGTGGTAGATTCAGTGTTAAGTGCTAGTCATGGTGTTGTTTACCTGTAATCCTAGTACTTGAGAGGCTGAGACAGGAGAATTGCAGGTTTGAGGATAGCCTCAGCAACTTTGCTAATAGTGAGACACTTTCTAAATAAAAAATAAAGTAGGGCTGGAGATGTAGTTCAGAGGTAGAGCCCCTCTGGGTTCAGTTGCAACCACACACACACACACACACACACACACACACACACACACACACGCACACGTGATATATAGTGTTAAATTACTCCCAGAATCCTAGGGCAGTGGAGGAGGCCAGAGCATTAGCAGGCATATTTCTACACAAATGGCAGGCTAACCTTCCCTGTAAGGACTTGCAGAAGTGGCTAGGAGGACATTTGGGGTCCCACATGAGCAGGCAGGGGATATGAGTAAAAATTGTGAACTTACAGATGCTCTCATTCTCTCATTTGTCCCCGTAAGTGAGTAGTGAGGGGAGACTGCAAATATTTAGGACATGTGTCTTAAATATTTTCTTTTCCTTTGGGTCTTGTTTCTCCACCAGGATCACTTGCTTTTAAAAAACACAACTGGATCTTGCAATTTGGTCAGGCTCTATGAAAAAGAGTTATAGAGAAGAAATGACATCACATAAATAAATAAGCAAGAAGAGACCTGCACGTGGAGCCCCAAAGCAAGATACAACTTGCTCTAGCATGAAAAGTAAGAAAAAGTAAATGCTCCTTTAAGCTTCTTGAAGACAGTGACAATATCTTATTTGGCTTTTTACTCCACAAGTGGACATTCAATAAATGTTGCCTATTAAAGAATGACTGAATCAAAGGGCACACTGCAGGCACTCTGATAAGACATTAGGCCCTGACTCTGACATATGGCACCAGCTTCTCAGAACATGATTTCTTGGGGAGCTGAGCCCATCCTTGTACCTTCTTAGCTCATTCCTTCCTCCTGTCTCTGTCTCCCTCCTACCTTCCTGTACCTAGGAAGGATTGTCTGCTCTCTCTGAGGTTGATAAGTGGTTATCTAGGATGACTAGATTAGAATCGTTTATTTGTAATCACTATAAATGTCCGAGAAATGTTGGTACCATCTTAGGTTTTTTAAAATTAATACTTTTATTGGTGCATTACAGCCTCACATCATAATGTAGTTCACAGTGATAATGACATACATGCACACAGCACTTGGTGAGTTTTCCCCTCCCTCCCTCCCCAATCCCTCCCTATCCCCCATACAGGATACTGAGGTTGACATTGGTATTCTCACATATGCACATATGCTAATGGAAGCGTTTCCTTCATTAATTCTCCCTCTCACCCTGCCCTCATCCTCCCTCACTCCACTGGGGTTACCAGCTTAGCCTTGGATTTTAAAAATTATGTAAGTCATGTATGTTCAATTTAGAAAAGAGTATAAAACAGGTACGTTAAAAAGAATAAAATTATTACTGGAGATAGCAAGATTCCTCTTCGTGTTAAATGGGATCCCATTGTTCATATTATTTGTGTCCTGTTTTTATCTTTGTGACAAACAATGAAAATTGTTTTTGTAGTGATTTTGTTTTATTTATCTTTATTTTTGGTACTGGTGCTTTTCTCCCTCCACCCCCAGCAAAGATGTGGTCTCATCGGTGAGACTTCGGTTCAATAGAGTCTGACTTTTCTAAAGTGCACATTTCAGTGGTTTTTAGTACATTTACCACATTGTCCTATTATCACCACTCACCAATATCAGAACATTTTCATCACTTTATAAAGAAGTCTTGCTGGGCATGATGGCTCATACCTGTAATCCCAGCTACTCAGGAGGCTGAGGCACAAGGATCATT
>PVLC010044789.1:0-12035 GCA_004027655.1 Graphiurus murinus | reverse complement strand
TTTTTTTTTTTTTTTTTTTTTTTTTTTTTTTCTTTTGTGGTACTGGGGATTGAACTCAAGGGCGTTCTACCTTTGAACTATACCCTCAGCCCTATTTTTTATTCTTTACTTTGAAACAGGGTCTCACTAAGTTGTGGAGGGCCTCACTAGGTAGCTAAGGCTGGCCGTGAACCCAGATCCTCCAGTCTCAGCCTCCCAAATGCTGGGATTACAAGCATGCGCCACCACGCCCAGCTCTCATTTTATTTTTTATTTTGAAACAAGATTTCACTAAGTTGCAGAGGGCCTCACTAAGTTTCTGAGGCTGATTGCAAACCTGTGATCCTCCTGTCTCATCCTCCCAAGTACTGGGATTACAAGAGTGTGCCACCACACCCGGCTTGTCAGGTATTTTTTGTCTTTTGCAGTACTAGGGGTTGAACCCAGGGTCTGGCACATGCTGGGCAAGTGCTCTACACTGAGCCGCATCCCCAGCCTGGGACTTCAGTTGATGAGCTTACTTTCTGAGCCAGAGACAGAGTGAAGAAGAGGCTCTAGCTCCCACATCCCCGGGGAAGGCCTCCCAGGGAGAAGCAGGGTTGCAGGACAAATGGGTACCTGGGTCCCAGGCTCTAAGATACAGTGGAGGAGGGTGTCTTATTGTATGGCTATGGAAATTCCTAAGTCCCTTGCTCACCTGGACATCCTGGTCTGCCAGATTGTAGTCAATGATTCCAGAGTAGCTGTCACGGTCCCCCTAAGAGGAAAAACATCTCAGGACCCAGAGAGACAGTTTTTTATTTCGGGAGATTGATGCGGCAGGGGGTGGGGGTACTAGGGAGTGAGTGAACCCAGGGGCATTCTACATCTGAGCTACATCCCCAGCCCTATGTTATGTTTTATTTATTTATTTATTTATTTATTTATTTATTTATTTATTTATTTATTTATTGCGGTACTGGGGATTGAACTCGGGGGCATTCTACCTCCAAGCTACACCCCCAGCCCTATTTTTTATTCTTTATTTTGAAACCGAGTCTCACTGAGTTGCAGAGTACCTCACTAGGTAGCTGAGGCTGGCCCAGAACCCGGATCCTCCAGTCTCAGCCTCCCGAATGCTGGGATTACAAGCATGCGCCACCACATCCGGCTTATGTTTTATTTTGGAATACACTCTCACTAAGTTGCTGAAGCTGGCCTGGAACCTGTGATCCCCTTTCTCAGTCTTCCAAGTACTGGGATTACAGGTGTGTGCCACCACACCAGGCACCCCAGGCACCCCCAGCCTGACTTTCTTCCTTTCCCTTTCTATTTCTCCTTCCTTCTTTCTTTTTTCTCCCTCCCTCCCTCCCTTCCTTCCTTTCTACTTATTTATTGGTACTGAGGATTGAACCCAGGAGCATTCTACTTCCAAGCTATATCCCCACCCCCAGCCTTTTTATTTTTTATTTTGAAACATGGTCTTGCTAGGATGCTGAGAGTTTTACTAAATTGCCAAGGCTGATCCTGAATCTATGATCCTCCTAGCTCAGCCTCCCAAAGACTAGGATTACAGGTGTGTGCCACTATGCTTGGTTTATTTATTTATTTATTTATTTATTTATTTATTTATTGCGGTACTGGGGATTGAACTCAGGGGCATTCTACCTCTGAGCTATACCCCCAGCCCTATTTTTTATTCTTTATTTTGAAACAGGGTCTCCCTAAGTTGTGGAGTGCCTCACTAGGTAGCTGAGGCTGGCCGAGAACCGGGATCCTCCAGTCTCAGCCTCCCGAATGCTGGGATTACAAGCATGCGCCACCATGCCCGGATGCTTGGTTTATTTTTAATTTTGAGACAGGGCCTTGCTAAATTGCTCGGGCTGGGCTCAAACTTGTGATCCTCTTGCCTTAGCTTCTTGAGTATCTGGAAGTACAAGTGAGCAACACCACGCCTGGATTAAGGGATGGTTATTTATCTCCAGACCAACAAGCCAGACTGGGCTACCCTAAGGCCCTCTCTTGCTCACCACCTGACAGCAGTGCTCCCCACCCATGCCCTGACCTCATGACCGTACTCCCTCCCCTTGCAGGCTAGTCCTCCTCACCTTGGCCAGGGCCAGGAGCAGGTCCTGCAGGATGCCACTGGTCCTAGACTTGATGTCCTCCTCAGCCTCCACCTGGAAATCTGAGGTGGGGTCAGGAGCTCTCTGGCTGTTCCTGATTTTTCCCAGTGTGGATATCCCCAGCACCTGTCAGGTGCCTGACCCCCTGTGCCTGCCAGCCCCGCCATCTCCTGCTCAGAGTAGCCTGATGGCTGCTCCTCCTCAGGAGGAAAGGCACAAGTACCATCATGGCCACTCTGAAAACATCTCTAAGCTGTTAGGTGTGGGGTGGTCTCATTCCAAGCATCAACCTGCCAGGCAGGAGGCATCCATTATTAGGGTGGTGGTGAGGCAACGAAGAGGTTATGGGGCAACTCATATTGTAAAACAAGATGGCGAGCGCTGGTCCTTCAGTGATGAAAAAAAAAAAAAAATGATGAGCAAGGCAGGATCTGAAGCAGGGACAGAGCAGAAGGGAAGAGGAGGAAGGGAAAGAGGAAAACACAGGCCAGGGCTGTAGTTGAGTGGTAGAGGGCTTATCTAACATGTGTGGAGGCCCTGGGTTCCACCTCTAGCACCAAAAAAAAAAAGGGGGGGGGGATGGAGTCAGATAAGGATTAAGAATACAGGCCAAGGTTACACATCAGCTAGGCATGGTGCCACATGCCTGGAATCCCAATATTTGGGAGATAGGAGGATCACAGGCTCCAAGCCAGCAACTTTGCAAGACCCTGTTTCAAATAAATAAATAAATAGGGCTGGGGGTGGAACTTGGAGGTAGAATGCCCCTGGTTTCAGTCCTCAGTACCACACCACACACAGAAAATATTACACGTTTGCCAGATATGGTTGCACCCGCCTGTGATCCTAGTACTTGGGAAGCTGCAACAGGAGGACTGCAGGTTCCAGGTCTGACTCAGCAACTTAGGGAGACCCTCAGAAGTTTAACAAGAGCCTATTCCTTTTTTTGTGTGTGTGTGTGGTACTGGGGATTGAACTCAGGGGTATTCTACCTCCGAGCTATACCCCCAGCCCTATTTTTTATTCTTTATTTTGAAACCGGGTCTCGCTAAATTGCGGAGTGCCTCACTAGGTAGCTGAGGCTGGCCGCGAACCCGGGCCCTCTGGTCTCAGCCTCCCCAATGCTGGGATTACAAGTGTGCGCCACCACGCCCAGCTACAAGAGTCTATTTCAAAATAAAAAATAAAGCTGGGCACATACCTGTAATCCCAGTTCTTGAGAGGCTGAGACAGGAGGACCACAGGTTGGAGGCCAGCATCAGCAATTTAACAGACCTTCAGACCCTCAGCAGCTTAGTGAGACCCTGTTTCAAAAATAAAAAGTAAAGAAGCCGGGTGTGGTGGCGCACGCTTATAATCCCAGCGTTTGGGAGGCTGAGACCGGAGGATCCAGGTTCGAGGCCAGCCTCAGCTACCTAGTGAGGCACTCCGCAACTTAGTGAGATCCTGTTTCCAAATAAAGAATAAAAAAATAGGGCTGGGGGTGTAGCTCGGAGGTAGAATGCCCTGAATTCAATCCCCAGTACCGCAAAAAATTAAAAAATAAAAAGTAAAAATAGGCTGGCCACGGTGGCTCACGCTTGTAATCCCAGTACTTGGGAGGCTGAGACAGAGGATCATGGGTTCACAGCCAGCCTCAGCTACTTAGTGAGGCCCTCTACAACTTAGTGAGACTCTGTTTCAAAAATAATTATATATATATATATATATACACACACACACATATATGTGTGTATATATATATATATATATATATATACACACACACACATATATATGTGTATATATATATATGGCTGGGGGTGTAGCTCAGAGGTAGAATGTCCCTGGGTTCAATCCTCAGTATCCCAAATAAAATAAAACAAAATAAAGTAAATAAATAAAATGGGTTGCAGGAATAGCTCAGAGGTAAAATGCCACTGGTTCAATCCCCACTACCTCCCCCCCCCAAAAAAAGAGAGAGAGGGTGTTGGTGATAGTAAGATGAGGAGATGATGATGAGAAAAAGCCAGCTGCAAATTAGCAAATTAGTGGGTGAGACATATGACAGCCAGGAAGGACCAGCAGTTGGGGCTTGCCGTGTGACACCTGAGATTTAGAACAGGTTCCCATCCCCCCCTCCCACCCCCGGGCTACAGCAAGACTATGTTCAGCTTGGGAGGTGTTGTGATGGCAGGGAAGGCAAGGGGCTAGGAAGGTGACACAGGTGCCTTTGGGACTGTTAGAGTACCTAATGTTGTCATTAGCTTTGTCACCTACCCTGGAGCCCCAGACTAAGATGGTTAATCATTGTTTTTCTTCAATGATCACAACTGGCTGTCTCTCCTAGGGGGGCTGAGGCATTGGCAGAGGGAGGAGATACCCCAAGGGTATAGAATGGGGACAGTCAGGCTCCCAGATGGCTGTCTGAAGGGGAGCAGGAGCAGGGTGGATTGTCCACAAATCCCTCTCCAGCTCTTGGGGCCCCTCCCACTCTTACTGTGCTTGTAGACAGCCAGGCATGCGTGCAGCTGGGCTGGAGCTCGGGTAGCGAGAATTTCTATGGCCACATCTTCAGCAGATCCTGAGGCCTATGAGAAGGTGGGAGGTCACTGTGCAACTGGACCAGGGCGTTAGGATGGCAGACAGGGCAGACAGCAGATGCTGGGCCGTTTCTCCCTCTAAGGGTCAACAGGGGATGGCTAGAGGGACCTCCCAGCCCATGTGGCCAGGCAATCGGCCCTCTCTTCCCTCAGTGGAGTCCTCAGTTCCCAGCCACCACGGCGAATATTCTCTCCTGTACCTGCAGGGCAGTCCTCAGTTCCTGGGCATCAAACTGGGCAGCAGGCTGAAGTAGAGCCACCACGATCCTCTCCAGGTGGCCAGAGAGCGCTGCCTGCAGGGACCTCAGCAAGTCCTGCAATAAATGGTGCCCATGGCAGGGGCTGGGGGGTGGAGGAGAGGGCCCCTCGAGGATAGGGAGGTTTGGGAAGAGCTGGCTGGTTTTTGTCTCAGGCCTGAAGCACCAGCCCCCTGGTTAGCTAGGAGTCAGGGATCAGCCTCGGCTGCTATGGCTGTGTGCTGAGTCCCTCCTGGGAAGTTGGAGAGGTCTCACCTGTTGGGTGCGCTCCTGGAAGGCTCGAGAAATGAGCTGCCTTTGCTCTCTGCTCCGATTGGTCAGCACATCCACAATGGCGCCGTGGTCCACACCTGAACCAAGGCGAGGCTGAGCTATTCATGGAGTTGGGATCCCCCTACTCATCAAAGTCTAAGGTCTAAGGAAGGGCTGGAAAGCAAAGGAGCCACACTCCCATTTGATCAAAAGAAGTTGGAAATAAAATGCCAAAATGGCATGCAAATTCCATCCAAATTTAGGTAAAGGTGGCCTGGTGTGATGATAATAAATAAATAAATAAATGCTGGGTGTGGTGGCACATGCCTGTAGTCTGTAATTTCAGTATTTGGGAAGTTGAGACAGAAGGATTACAGGTTCAAGATCAGCTTTAACAATTTATATTGAGGCAGGAAGATCACAAGTTTGAGACCAGCCTGATTTTATTTCTTATTTGGAAATACGGTCTTGCTAGGTTGATGAGAGGCTTACTACTTGCTGTGGCTGTCCTTGAACCTGCAATCTTCCTGTCTCAGCCTCCCAAGTACTGGGATTGCAGGCATGCGCCACCATACCTGGCTTGACCCTGTTTCAAAAATAAATAAGCCGGGCGTGGTGGCGCATGCTTGTAATCCCAGCATTTGGGAGGCTGAGACTGGAGGATCCGGGTTCGCGGCCAGCCTCAGCTACCTAGTGAGGCACTCCGCAACTTAGTGAGACTCGGTTTCAAAATAAAGAATAAAAAATAGGGCTGGGGGTATAGCTCTGAGGTAGAACCCCCTGAGTTCAATCCCCAGTACCGCAAAAAATAAATAAATAAATAAATAAAAGGGGCTTGGGGGTACAGTTGGGATGGAGCTCAGAATACCCTGGGTTTGCTGGGTGTGGTGGTACACAATTGCAAACCCAGTACTTGGGAGGCTGAGACAGGAGGATCGCAGGTTCATGGCCAGCCTCAGCTACTTAGTGAGGCCCTCCACAACTTAGTGAGACCCTATTTCAAAATAAAGAATAAAAAATAGAGCCGGGCATGGTGGCTCATGCTTGTAATCCCAGTACTTGGGAGGCTGAGACCAGAGGATCCAGGTTCACGGCCAGCCTCAGCTACTTAGTGAGGCCCTCCACAACTTAGTGAAATCCTATTTCAAAATAAAAAAATAAAAAATAGGGTTGGGGGTGTAGCTTGGAGGTAGCATACCCCTGAGTTCAATCCCCAGTACCACAAAAAAAAAAAAAGAAAGAAAGAAAGAAAGAAAGAAAGCCGGTCGTGGTGGTGCACGCTTGTAATCCCAGCATTTGGGAGGCTGAGATGGAGGATCCGGGTTCGTGGCCAGCCTCAGCTACCTAGTGAGGCACTCTGCAACTTAGTGAGACCCTGTTTCAAAATAAAGAATAAAAAACAGGGCTGGGAGGTAGAATGCCCCTGAGTTCAATCCTCAGTACCACAAAAAAGAAAAAAAGAAGAATAAAAAATAGGACTGGGGTGTAGCTCAGAGGTAGAATACCCCTGGGTTCAATCCCCAGTACCGCCAAAAAAAAAAAAAAAAAAAAATTAAAAAAGGAAATCCCAGCATTCGGGAGGCTGAGACCGGAGGATCTGGGTTCGAGGCCAGCCTCAGCTACCTAGTGAGGTACTCCGCAACTTAGTGAGACCCTGTTTCAAAATAAAGAATAAAAAATAGGTCTGGGGGTATAGCTCAGAGGTAGAATGCCCCTGAGTTCCATCCCCAGTACCGCCAAAAAAAAAAATAAAAAAAAAAAATTAAAAAAAGGAAATAATGAGGCTTTCCTCTTAGGATGTCATGAGAGTGGCAACGACATACTTGACATGGAAGTTAAGATTTTACAAACTTTTTTTTTTTTTTTTTTTTTTTCCGGTACTGGGGATTGAACCCAGGGGCATTCTACCTCTGAGCTACACCCCCAGCCCTATTTTTTATTCTTTATTTTGAAACAGAGTCTCACTAAGTTGTGGAGTGCCTCACTAAGTAGCTGAGGCTGGCCATGAACCTGGATCCTCCTGTCTCAGCCTCCCAAGTACTGGGATTACAAACCTGCGCCACCACGCCCGGCTCTTTTCTTTATTTTGAAACAGGGTCTCACTAAGTTGCAGAGTTCCTGACTAAATAGCTGAGGCTGGCCTTAAATCTGCGATCCTCCTGTTTCAGCCTCCCGAGTACTGGGAATACAAGCAGCACCACCATGCCCCAGCTCACAAATGGTTTTTGAGCATCATTAACTCCTCTTTCCTGGTTCCTTCTTGGTCTATAGATGAACTTCTAAAAGGTAGACCCTAAGGGCAGAGGGAAGGGGACTCACCCTGGCCTGTGATGGCTCTTAGTAGCTTCTGTACATCCTTGTCCACATTGAAGCTCAAGAAGGTCCTGAGGGTCCCCAGGGTCCCCCAAGCTGCAGTCTGTAAGAACACAGAGCCACTCAGAGAGGATGTTCCCTGCCGGCCTCCATCCCTTCCCAGTGTCCCAGCCAGACAGTAGCAGGGCCTACTTTCCACTTCCCTATTCCCCATCTTCTCATAGGCCCTGAGTTGACACAAGGGACCTGGTGTATGCCTGTAAACCCAGAGATTCAGAAGGCTAAGGCAGGAGGATCACCAGTGCAAGACCAGCCTCTGCGAAGGCAATGTAGTGAAATCTCATCTCAAAGAAGAAGAAAAAAAAGGCCTGGTGTGGTGGTGCATGCCTGTAATCCCAGTACTTGGGAGGCTGAGTCAGGAAGATCTCAGATTGGAGACTAACCTCAGCAATTTAGTGTGACTCTATTTCAAAACAAAACAAAAAAATAGTCCGGCGTGGTGGTGCACACTTGTAATCCCAGCATTTGGGAGGCTGAGACAGGAGGATCCAGGTTCATGACCAGCCTCAGCTACTTAGTGAAGCCCTCCACAACTTAGTGAGACCCTGTTTCAAAATAAGTGAAATAGGGCTGGGGGTGTAGCTCGGAGGTAGAATGTCCCTGGGCTCTACTCCCAGCACCAAAAAACAAACAAACAAACAAACAAACAAACAAAAAAAACCCCAAAAACCAAAACAAAAAAAACCCTCAACAGCTCCTACCTTGTTGGCAAGTCCCAGGTGGCTGAGGATCTCCTGGGTCAGGGATGGTGCCTCCTTCCCATTGCTCAGGGCCATGGTGCAGCGGGATGCCCTGGAGAAGGTGACAGGAGCCACCTGAGGCCCACCCAGGCTCTCGATGGCCCTAGTCCTGAACAGGTACTCCCACCGCCTACTCCTCGGCAGGCTTGGGAGCCCCAACTAGAGCGCAAGAGGAAAGCCCCCAACTCCCTACCTCTCACCCAAGACTGCCCAGAGTCTTCTAGAACCAGCACCCTCCAAACCCTCTGACTCTAGGGTTGGACCCAAGGCTCCTCTGTCCCGAGGTCCACGTCCCTTCCCTCCATGGCCTGGCTGGGTTCTCCTGGGCAGCGGAGGGGAGTCGAGGCGAGCTGGCAGCTTTAAGTAGATGGGGTGGGGACAACTCCTCATTGTACCCTCAGCCCCAGCTCCAACCCTGCCCACACCGCCTATCTGCTCATCTGCCCCTGGCCCTGTGCTCAGCCGGGCTCTCTAGGTCAGGTGCTCTTGTACTGGGAGAGGGAGACATTCTTCCTTCCTCCAAGCAATTGACAAGGTCCCCCTCCCCCAGCTGGGGCCCAGGTCCAGCACTTACCCAGAGGTGCTGAGGTGAGGCAGATGTGGTGGTGGCCTGGTGGCCTGCCTGTGTGGGCACAGGCTCCTGTGTAGCCTGGTAGAGGAGGGGGGCGTGGGCTGCCCAGGCTGAGCAGCCGGTCAGATGACCTCTCCTGCAGACCAACCCAGCTGTTGTCTGGGGCTCTGGCCCCTCCCAGACGTGGGAGAGGACCAGGCAGTGCTGGGTCCCACATGCAGACACCTCTCTACGAGCATCTCTCCTCCCAGGAACTGGGCCTTAACCCACACAAGTGAGGTGAGCCGGACTGGGCCTCTCAGAAGCTCAGCTGCGGACACAGGAGGCTTTGTGTGTGGCTCTCCCTGTGGGGCCAGGTGGGACCACAGAGGCCTAGTCTCTACTTCCAGCTTCTGACCTGGCTCCAGCTCCAAGGGGTGGGGGGGGGGCAGGTCAGACAGGCTCCAGGCTGATTTCAAGGTGATAGAGAAAAACCTGTCGGGGCACATACCGGCAGGCACCCCGGCCCGCACCCCAGAGGGGGTCCCAGCCCAGAAACTTCCTAGACTACTGCCTTATTAAAGCCAGACAGCCTGGGTAGGGAGGCGAGGAGATGGTTTATATCTGCAAAGAAGGAAAGGCACAGGTATTCGGGTGTGGGAGCAGATAGGCAGAGTCAGGAGAGAAAAATGTAAAGGGTGTTCCCTGGGGACGGAAGTGCAGCTCGGAGTAGGAAGAGGCTCCCTGGGCCCCAGTTTCTTAGACTCCCTGTTGCCTTTTAGCTGCCAAGACTCTCTGGCTGTTTGCAGGTGATGCAACCCCAGCAGCTGGGCTGGAGGCTGCCAGTGCTCAGAGCAGTAGGTGAACAGTCTTGCAGCTGCAGCTTAGACTGCACAGCCAGCTCCCCAGGGCTGGGGCAATCTCCTTCCTGCCTCTCTGGAGGGGTCAAGTGGGGGCTGTGCAGAAATGGGAGCCCCTGTCTCCACTCCTCTGTCACTCTCCCAAGCCAGGACGGCCCTCCTGGTAGCAATCAACCACTGCTCCTCGGTTTTCTCTTTATTTTTATTGTGTGTGTGTGTGTGTGTGTGTGTGTGTGTGTGTGTGTGTGTGTTACTGGGGATTCAACCCAGGGGCATTCTACCTCTGAGCTACACACCCTCAGCCCCTTTTTTAAAATTTTTTATAAGTTGAAACAGGGTCTCACTAAGTTGCTAAAAGCCTCACTAAGTTGCTGAAGTTGGCCTGAAACCTGTGACCCTCCTAATTCAGCCTCCCAAGTATTGGATTACAGGTGTGTATCCTAACCCTGAATGTGCCTGGGTTCAAGCCAGGCATGGTGGCACATACCTGTAATCCCTGCACTTGGGAGACTGAGACAGGAGGATGGCAGGTTCGAGGACAGCCTCAGCAAGTAGTGAGACAACAACCTAACGAGACCCTGTTTCCAAATAAGAAATAAAATTAGACTGGAGTTATAGCTTGAAGGTAGAATGCCTCTGGGTTCAATCCCTAGTACCACACACACACACACACACACACACAATAAATAAATAAATAAATAAATAAAATAAATTTAATAAACAAATGAAAATGTTCTGGAGATGTAGCTCATGGTAGAGTGCCCCTGGGTTCAATCCTATGTACCTCAAAAATGCTAACGAAGCCGGGCGTGGTGGTACACGTTTGTAATCCCAGTACTTGGGAGGCTGAGACAGGAGGATCTCAGGTTCGTGGCCAACCTCAACTATTTAGTGAGGCCTTCCGCAAGTTATCGAGACCCTGTTTCAAAATAAATAATAAGTGGGGAGTGGTGGCGCACACTTGTAATCCCAGCATTGGGGAGGCTGAGACTGGAGGAACTGGGTTCATGTCCAGCCTCAGCTACCTAGTGAGGCACTGCGCAACTTAGTGAGACCCTGTTTCAAAATAAAGAATAAAAAATAGGCTGGGGCTGTAGCTTGGAGGTAGAGTGCCCCCGGGTTCCATCCCCAGTACCACAAAAAAAAAAAAAAAAAAAAAAAAAAAAAAAAAAAAAGGTCTGGGGGTGTAGCTCGGAGGTAGATTGCCCCTGGGTTCAATCCCCAGTACCGCAAAAAAAAAAAAAAAAGCTAACGAATATATAACACTAAGTACTGTTACAATACTATTTCATAATGGTAACTTGTTATTATTTGTTTCCCTAAGAAGTTGTCTCCTTTCTTCCGCAACTTCTTCCTTGCCGTTCCCCAATCTGGCCACAAGAGGGCAGACGCCGCCACTGGGAGTCTTGAGTCCCCTACTGGCCACTTGAAGTCTCTGGTTCCACCCCCAGATAGCGGAGGCCCTCTCAGCCCGGTGGCTGAGAAGTGCAGCCCCTTGGTGACATCAGGGTACCGGGTGGACTTGGAGGCGGATAGGGTCAGGGGAGTAGCCACAGGTGGATGTCTACTCACCGCTCGCAATCGAGGCCGACCTATGGGTACATGCTGGAGTCTGGGTGACTTCAGTAATGCAGTTCCCCAGCCGGGGTCCCCATGCCCGCGCTTTCTGTACCCTTCAGACTTTCTCTGGCTACGCATACCAAGTAGGCTTATGGGGAAAGCAAGGGAGAGCGAGAGCCTGGCTGGCCAGTCCAAACATCCCTCAGGACTCCGGGTAGACCTGCGAGGCTGAACTCGGAATTTGGAGAAGGCACCTGGAAATTCAATCACGTGGCAACAGCGGGGTGCTGTTGTGTGAGGGTGAGGCGCGGGTGTGAGGTGCATTTGTAACTGCTCCACAGAAATTTGGGTGGAACTGCACGCCGTTGTCCCCGAGGTCCCCGAGCTATGTTTGTTCATCAGGGCCCTACTGGGGTTTTCAGATTTATGAATCGCCTTCCATGCACATGCTCCAAATTACAATAAATTGCTATTACTTTGTGGGGCTTTTTTTTTTTTTTTTTTTTGGCGGTACTGGGGATTGAACCCAGGGGCATTCTATCTCCGGGCTACACTCCCAGCCCTATTTTTTTTTTTTGCGGTACTGGGGACTGAACTCAGGGGCGTTCTACCTCCGAGCTATACCCCCAGCCCTATTTTTTATTCTTTATTTTGAAACCGAGTCTCACTAAGTTGCGGAGGGCCTCACTAGGTAGCTGAGGCTGGCCGCGAACCCGGATCCTCCGGTCTCAACCTCCCAAATGCTGGGATTACAAGCGTGCGCCACCACGCCCGGCT